>JAPXFY010000023.1:61981732-61991732 GCA_030674185.1 Monoplex corrugatus
GACGACAGCCGTCAAGAGGTGCAGCTGTCACATGCACTGTACGTTGACACTATTATTGCACGCTACATTACCATTTTTTTTGACAAGATGGAGGAGTGGGTGGTGTTTTGGAGTTTTGCTAAACGGGGGTTCATAGCACTCAGACAATTCCATTTGCGCTCCACTCAGATCTGCCAGCAATTATCTGGCAGATTCCTTGAACCTGCGCTACACCCTATGCGCTGGCGAAGTCTTGAAATGGAGAAGAACGAGGGGTGAGGAGGGGGGGGGGAAGAAGGGACCTACACACACGCACACACACAGACACACACACATACACACATCACACACTCACTCACAATACACACACATACACACACATACACACACACACTAAGCTGAAACCACAGAATTATAGAAACATTCAGATGGGCAGCGAATAGGCCAGTTTTTCTTTTTGTTTTGAAATGTTGCGGGCTGGGATTGAACTCAAGGTATCAGATCTTGGGTCTACGGTTCTATCAAAAGAACCAACTAGACTGTGTTAAATAAAACTGTGGTCATGCCAAGGATTAAACCCAGACCCTGCTTTATCAGCATGCCGTTTTAACCAACTGAGCTACCGGGGAGCAAGAAATGAAACGAGAAATCTTCTTCTCTCAGCTATCGAAAGTCTGTTGTTGGACGTAGGCCTTCCCCAGCTGCTTCCATTCACTTAAATCCAGCTCTTTTCCTCTCCAGTTCTTGTCAAACCCATCTAGGTCGTGTCTCTCCATCTAGTTTTCTGTCTTCCTCTATTGCCAGTGCCGTTCTTGGTATCCAGAACGTGGGTTTTGTCGCCCAACGATTGTCCATTGTCCGGGTGAGATGTCCTGCCCAGTTCCATTTTAGTTTATTGGTGGTTTCCAGGATGCCTCGCACTTTTGTTCTTTCTCTAATCCACTGAGCGATCTTACCAGGTGATACCAAACATGATTCTTTCGTGTGCTCGCTACATGGTTCTTAGTTTCAAAGCGAGTTTTTTTTCGATAGATTCCACGTTTCTGCACCGTAGGTGACAAAACGACGAATAGGAAAAGGAAATGATTCACGAAGAGAACAAAGACGCCCAAGAAAGAAACAGTATTATTTTGTTTTATTGTGTATTTTACAATTGTTGTTCTTTCTTTGGATTTAGATGTGTTTTGGATGCTGTTTGCAAAATGACGCTGAAAGTGACAAAAAAATTCGAAAAGATATTTCATGAAAACAAATAAGAAAAGAAAAAAAAAAAAAGAGGAAAAAGAAGGGGAAGGGAAAGGGATGAAGAAAGCAGAAAGAAAGTTAAAAAACAACAACGAAAGAATGAAAGAACGAACGAAAGAATTAAAGAAAGGAAGAAAGAAAAAATTAAGCAACACAACCCCAACCCACAAACAACCAAAAGGAAGAAAGTTAAAACAAACAAAAAAAGGATAAAGAGAGAACGGACAAACGAAAGAAAGACAGACAAGACAAAAGAATGAATGACAGAAAGAATTAACGAAAAGATATTAAACCAAGACAATCGACTACTTCGACCAACATGCTTTTACTAAACTCATTTTTTTTGTGTTTAAGTCGATACAACTGAGAAGTTGAGCAGCACAACATCAGAAAATAACCAATATACTGTACAATAACAGATACATATTGCGCTCAAGCTGACAAAGTAAGAGGAGAAGAAAAGAAGCAGAAGATGAAGACTGTAATGATGACGAAACACATGAAGATGTTAATGATGATGGTGACGACGACGACGACGATGACAAAGCGACAGTCTGATGGGGGATATAAGCATCACGGGTACATCTGCATCATTTTAGTTTTCTTCATGCTTTTAGAAAACAAGCAAGCAAGTAAACAAGCAAGCAACAAGCAAGCAAGTAAGCAAGCAAACAAGCAAGCAAAACCCCAGCCAATCGACCAACCAACTAACCATCCAACCAACCAGCCATCCAAACAACATCAACAACAACAGCAACAGCAGCAGCAACAACAACATCAACAAAAAAGCAACAACAGCAGCAACAACAACATCAACAACAACAGCAACAGCAGCAGCAACAACAACATCAACAACAACAGCACAGCCACAACAACAACAACATCAACAAACACAACAGCAGCAGCAACAACAACATCAACAACAACAGCACGCAGCAACAAAACAACATCAACAACAACACAGAACAAAACCAACACAAACAACCAGCACCACAACAACAACACCACAACCAACACACACAACAAACAATACAACAACAACAACAAAAAAACGAACACCACTACAATACTCACAACAATACACACAGTAACAAAAACAATACCAAAAATACAACAATTCGAAACAGGCTCACAGTAACATATATAATGTCACATTCATTTCTAGCATGTTTTTTTAACTATATGATGCCCTATTTACTCATTCTTATTGTCTTCTACTTGGCGCGCAATGTGGACTGTGTTATTACTTTGTTCTTCCATTCTTTCTTGTTCTTTCACTTGTTGTTTGTTTGTTTTTATATGCGTCCATACTCGTGTTTTGTCCTTTCTTTCCTTCATTCTTTCACTTGCATTCTTTCTTTTTCTTTCTTACTTTGTTGTTTTTTATATGTGTAATACTCTGTTGTTTTCCTTTCTTTTTTCCTTCATTCTTTCTTCTTTGTTGTTTGTTTGTTTTTGTATGCGTATACTCTGTTGTTTTCCTTCCTTTCTTTCCTTCATTTTCTTTCTTACTTTGTTTTTGTTTGTTTTTAATGCGTAATTCTCTTTTCTTTTCTTTTTTTCTCATTTTTCTTTCTTTTTTGTTGTTTGTTTTTGTATGCGTATACCTAATTCTTTCTTTGTTTTTTTTTCTTCTTTCTTTCTTTCTTCTTTATTTTTTTTTATGTGTATACTCAGTTTGTTTTTTCTTTCTTTATTTGTTTTTTTTGTATGCGTTATACTCAGTTTTTTCCTACATTTTTTTTTCTTCTTATTACTTTGTTATTTGTTTTTGTTTTTATATGCGTCATATTCAGTTTCTTTCTTTCTTTCTTTCTTTCCTTCTTTCTTTCTTTCTTTCTCTTTTCGTTTATTTTTTTTTCTTTCTGGCTTTGTTATTTGTTATTATATGCGTCATACTCAGTTTTTTCCTTTCTTTCTTTCTTTCTTTATTTCTTTCTTTATTTCTTCCTTCCTTCCCTTCTTCCTTCCTTCCTTCCTTTTCTTCTTTTTTTTCTCTCTCTCACAACTTCTTCACCGGTTCAGTGTTATTGATCTGACGTTTGTCATTGCGGGTCCGCCTGTATGCGTATGCATTTTAAAGTTATTCTGAAATGATTCGTATCTGTTGTTGCTGCTGTTATTTTGTGTGTGTGTGTGTGTGCGTGTGTGTGTGTGTGGTGTGTGTGTGTGTGTGCGTGCGTGCGTGTGTGTGTGTGTGTGTGTGTGTGTGTATGTGTGTGTGTGCGCGCGTGTGTACGTGTGTACGTACGTGCGTAGTACGTGCGTGCTTCTCTTTTGTGTGTGTGTGTGTGTGTGTGTCTGTGTATGTGAGTACGTGCATGTGTTTGTGTGTACGTACGTGCGTGCCTGTGTGTGTGTGTGTGTGTGTGTGTGTGTGTGTGTGGGGTGTGTGTGTGTGTGTGTGTGTGTGTGTGTGTGTGTGTGTGTGTGTGATCTTAAAGCAAGACGTTTGTCCAAAACTGACAAAGAGCACTACAAAACAATAAAAAGCGTTTACACTAAGTTACATGTACACATACTACACTTCTGCTCTTAATTGTTTGTTTCTCGCCCAGGTTATGTCTGCCTATAGGACACACACACACACACACACAAATACACAACAACACACACACACACACACACACACACACACACACCACACACACACACACACACACACACACACACACACACACACAATTTCTGAGTTTTACGTAAGTATCACTGTGTACCTTCTTCTCTCTACTCTTTTCTTGACCCGAAAACGAGCTAAGCAATCACCTGGGTCACCGGTCACGTCACACGCGGGGTTGGAAATATAATGCGTCGCAACAGCCATTTAACGTCACAGAATAGCGCGCGCAGGTCACACGCGGTTCGCGCCACCGTGAAAGATGATCTGACACATATCGTCTTTAAAAAAAAAAATCGCCTGTGCCCTCCCTCCCCCTCCCCTTTCCTCCACTATCCCTTTTGCTGTTTTCCCCTTGCAGATTTGTTTACTTGTTTTCTGGACTGACTTGCTCTGTGTCCGGTGCGTGAAGGTGAAAAAATGGAATCCACGGGAGAAGACGTTGTGATACGGGCTGCCATCACCACATGTGACATAGTTTTCTCTTAAAAAAAAAGAACAGAGAGAGAGAGAGAGAGAGAGGAGGAGAGGGGGGGGGGAGGGAGGAGGGAGAGAAAAAGGAGGGAAGATAGAGGGTGAAAGATAGAGAGCGAGTGAGAGAGAGAAGGAGGAGAGGGAGAGGAGGGACAGAGAGACAGAGAGAGAGAAGAGAGAGAGAAGAGAGACGAGGCAGAGAGAGAGAGAGAGAAGAGAGTGCGTGGAGTAGCAGGACAGAAGAAGACAGTAGAGAGGCAGAGAGAAGAGAGAGAGACAGAGACAGAGACAGAGAGACAGACAGAGCAGAGAGACAGAGAGAGAACAGAGCAGAGGCAGAGACGAGAGAGACAGAGACAGCAGAGAACAGAGAGAGAGAAGAGCAGAGAGAGAATGCAATATGATCTCAGCATACTAGAGTTCTTGAGATTTAAGTGTTCAATTACCTGGATTTTCTAGTTTAGAGATAGTAAGTAGGTAGTAGTAGTAGTAGTAGAGCAGCAGCTAGAGAGTAGTAGTAGTAGTGTAGTAGAGTATAGTTAGTAGTAGTAGTAGTAGTAGTAGTAGTGGTAGTAGTAGTAGTAGAGTAGTAGTTAGTAGTAGTAGAGTAGTAGTAGTAGATTTAGTAGCAGTAGTAGTAGTAGTAGTATAGTAGTAGAGTAGAGTAGTAGTTGAGTAGTAGTAGTAGTAGTAGTATAAAAGTAGCAGCAGCGAGCAGTAGTAGTAGTAGTAGTAGTAGAGTAGAGTAGCAGCAGCAGAGTAGTAGTAGTAGCAGCATAGTAGTAGTAGCAGCAGCAGCAGCAGTAGTAGTAGTAGTAGTAGAGAGATAGTAGCAGCAGCAGTAGTAGTAGTAGTAGTAGTAGTAGTAGCAGCAGCAGCAGCAGCAGTAGTAGTAGTAGTAGTAGAAGTAGCAGCAGCAGCAGAGTAGTAGTAGTAGTAGAGTAGCAGTAGAAGTAGCAGCAGCAGCAGCAGTAGTAGTAGTAGTAGTAGTAGAAGTAGCAGTAGCAGCAGCAGCAGCATAGTAGTAGTAGTAGTAGTAAGTAGCAAGTAGCAGTAAAGTAGTAGTAGAAAGTAGAGTAGCAGCAGCAGCAGCAGTAGTAGTAGTAGTAGTAGTAGTAGTAGTAGTAGTAGTAGCAGCAGCAGCAGCAGCAGCAGCAGCAGTAGTAGTAGTAGTAGAAGCAGCAGCAGCAGCAAGCAGCAGCAGTAGTAGTAGTAGGAAGGGGATTATATGTTTGTTGTTTGGAATTTGTTCAAAAGGGATTCGTCACACTCAAGACAATCTAAATGCCTTCCACCCAAATGTGCCAATAATTCTCTGGCAAACTTCCTAAGTCTGAGCAAAAAGCCCATATGCGCTGGCAAGGCCTTGAAATGGGTAAGGAGCCAGAGGAACCTATGAAACATCAAGCTGACACCACCAGAATGATAGAAATATTAAGCCTTTGACGAAGAACGAATCAGACCCGTAAGCCTTCTGACCTGCACACGCTAAAGATCCCACGACAGTCCGAAATCGTGAAGAGCAGGGCTTTCGCCCGGCTGCCCCGGTATAAATACATTGGAGAAAGATTGATTTCCCATGTCCCTTTTCTGGAAGGCCATCTAGCCTTCTGCCTTTCTAAACTTGGTAAAATATAATCGAGTGGCGCTGTACTGCGGCGACGCGATTTCAAAAGGGAGATCAGCTCGAGTTTCACATGGTATATCCACTGTGACAGAAGAGAGAGATGAATCCTCCTCCTCCTCATCATCATCATGTGCCCTGCCGCATGGCGTTGGCCATCATGGCCCTCCACGCATCTATCCCTTGTGGTTGCATCTCCCACCCTCTCTGTCCTCAGCCACCCTGCAGGTCCGTCCAATATTTTCTTCCTGGGTCTACCTGGTGTTCTCTTTCCCTCCAGCTTTCCTGTTGTGACCAGGTGCTGCTAATTCCCCTTTCCTCATTAAATGTCCTATAGATATTAATATGAATGAAAATAGAACGAATGACTATCGTGAGATGAATATGAATGAAAATGAACGAATGACTATCTTTCATGACAATTCAATGACTATCAGACGTTTGACAAATTGTCGAAACAATGCTAGAGATAAATTCAAATGACGAAGGATATGAGATAATCATGAGATATGAAGTTCTACTTCTGGACTGAACTGTAATGAAAGCAGTGCTCAACGCTTCATTTCTCTCCTTAGATAATATGACGTCAACATGGAACTGAGAGATACCGAGATAGTTGAGTGATTCAATGACTATTTGAGCATACACTCAATGACGTATCCAATGACTTCTGGATAGATACTCGACTGATGTGACCAGGTTCAATACTAATGTTATGATAAATATGAATGAAAAATTAGAACGAATACTATCGAATGATATATGAAGAAAATGAACGATGACTATCTTCATGACCTTCAATTGACCACAAGCTTGACATTTGTCCAACACGCAAGTGATGATTCATGACGACAGATATAATATGAATGAAGTCCTTCGGACTGAGACTGTATGAAAGGCAGTGCTCAAACGCTTTCAATTTATTCTATATATATGGCTCAACCAGGCCTGATAGATACAGATACTTGTGGTGTTAAGACATATTTAGAAACCTCAATGACTATCATGAATGTATAAACTCGACTGTGTATCCATGTATCATAGTAATGTTATATAAATAATAAATTCATGTATTACTTTAATACATCACATTTTTGAAAAAGAAAGGAACATGGGCATCCTATTTCTATAATTGTCATGACTTCCACGAAATTGATTTTGTAGTCTGTATATATATACACTACACAGGGAGAGAGAGAGAAAGAGAAAGAAAAAATATATATATAAAATATACAGAATAGACAAAAATATAAGGATATATCTAAATAATACTATATTTACATATTATTATACAAAAATATATATACATATAAATACATATATTTATATAATAAAGAGGAGAGAGAGACAGAGAGAAGAGAGAGAAACAAGGAGACAGAGAGAGAGAACAGAGAGAGCGAAAGAGAAGGAGAAACAGAGAGACAGAGAGAAAAGAGAGGAGAAACAGAGAGAAGAGAGAGAAAGAGAGAGAGAGAGAAAGGAGAGAAGAGAGAGAGAAGAGAAAAGAAAGAGAGAAGAGACAGACAGAGACACACAAAGACAGAGAGAGAGACAAAGAGAGACAGAGAGACAGAGAGAGAAAGAGAGAGAGAGATCCCTAACCCCAGCAGGTTTGTCTAATTGTTAACAGATTGCCTGACTGCCTGACACTGATACTGAGGTCATGGTGAAAAGGAAGACAATGTCACCATAAGAGCCCTGCCCCCCCCCCCATCCCACCGCCAGCCCTATCCTCCCCCCACACCATCTCCCATCAGATTTGTTTACTTCTTTTATTGACCGGTAGCTCTGCGTGCACCTGGCGATCAGAACGAGGGAACGTTCAAAAAGGGATATGGCTTTCTGGTTTGAAACTGATTCTAAGGTGTAGGTGAATTTTCACAAAAAGCAATGGCTGCTTATTTTGAGACTGATGTTTCAGGTGCAGGTGAAACATAATGAGGCTGTAAGGAGATAACGTACATTTAGCTTGTTAGGCAGTGAGAAAACAAAACCTGAGATGGTGACAATTTAATTACTGACTTCTCCATTTCTCCGAAAGCCACTATTTTGGGGTACTTTAGGTACTGTTCGGGTTAAATAAAGACTGGGTATAGTAACTTATATCTATTATCAGGTCAAAAGGCCGCAGACATCTGAGCTGGCCCTGTGGCGCTGATGATCATGGCCCTCCATAAGCATCTATCCCTTGTCGCTGCAAGTACATCTCCCACCCTCTCTGTCCTCAGCCACCCTGCAATTCCGTCCAATATTCTTCTCCTGGGTCTACCTGGTGTTTTTTTTCCCTCCAGCTTTCCTGTTGTGACCAGGTGCTCAAATTTCTCTTTCCTAAAAAAATGTGCACGTTTAAAATCCCGTAATTAGTGTCAGTGTCCAATGGTTTATGGAAACATAAAAAACAACAACACACACACACACAAGAAAAACCACCCAGCACCACCCACCCACCGAAAACAATTCATGCAGACTGTGCAGCAAAATGCTGTCTGCACAGTGTGGTCAAAACAACGTGCATACATGCATTCGAATAGAAATTGGAACAGTACTGGAAAAAAAAAATTATGTACATAAAAGTTGATTTCTTTTTCTATGTTTTGAGTGATCATGTTGAACTTGTGTATTCCTGCCCCCGACTGATCCCTACGACTTCGACATATCAGTTCACTGACAATTTCATTTTCTCTGACACACTGTCTCTCTGTCACTCTCCTCTCTCTCTGTCACTCTGTCTGTCTGTCTGTTCTGTCCTCTGTGTCAGCTGTCTGTCTGTCTCTCTGTGTCAGTCTGTCTGTCTGCTCTCTCTGTGTCACTCTGTCTGTCTGCCTCTCTCTGTGTGTCACTGTTGTCTGTCTGTCTGTCTCTCTGTGTCAGTCTGTCTGTCTGTCTCTCTCTGTCAGTCTGTCTGTCTGTCTCTCTTGTCACTCTGTCTGTCTGTCTTTCTCTGTCACTCTGTCTGTCTGTCTCTGTCACTCTGTCTGTCTGTCTCTCTCTGTCACTCTGTCTCTCTGTCACTCTGTCTGTCTCTGTCTCTCTATGTCTGTCTGTCTCTCTGTCACTCTGTCTGTCTGTCCTCTTCTGTCACTCTGTCTGTCTGTCTGTCTGTCCCCTGTCACTGCGTCGTCTCTCTGTCTGACTCTGTCTGTCTGTCCTCTGTCACTCTGTCTGTCTGTCTCTCTATGTCTGTCTGTCTCTGTCACTCTGTCTGTCCTGTCTCTCTCTGTCACTCTGTCTGTCTGTCTGTCTCTGTCACTCTGTCTCTCTCTCTGTCACTCTGTCTCTCTGTCATCTCTCTGTCACTCTGTCTCTCTCTCTGTCACTCTGTCTCTCTGTCAGTCTCTCTCTCCTCCTCTCACTCTGTCTGTCTGTCTGTCTCTCTGTCACTCTGTCTCTCTGTCATCTCTCTCTCTCTCTCTGTCACTCTGTCTGTCTGTCTGTCTCTCTCTCTGTCACTCTGTCTGTCTCTCTGTCAGTCACTCTGTCTGTCTCTCTGTCTCTCTGTCAGTCTCTCTCTCTCTCTGTCACCTCTGTCTGTCTCTCTCTGTCACTCTGTCTCTCTGTCAGTCTCTCTCTCTCTGTCACTCTGTCAGTCTCTCTGTCAGTCCCTCTCTCCTGTCACTCTGTCTGTCTGTCTGTCTCTCTCTCTCTGTCACTCTGTCTGTCTCTCTGTGTCACTCTGTCTGTCCTCTCTGTGTCACTCTGTCTCTCTTTCTGTCGCTCTCTCTCTCCCTGTCACTCTGTCTGTCTCTCTGTGTCTGTCTGTCTCTCTGTGTCACTCTGTCTGTCTCTCTGTGTCACTCTGTCTGTCTCTCTGTGTCACCTGTCTCTCTTCTGTCAGTCTCTCTCTCCCTGTCACTCTGTCTGTCTGTCTGTCTCTCTCTCTCTCGTGTCACTCTGTCTGTCTGTCTCTCTCTCGTGTCACTGTCTGTCTCTCTGTGTCACTCTGTCTGTCTCTCTGTGTCACTCTGTCTGTCTCTCTGTCAGTCTCTCTGTCAGTCTCTCTCTCCCTCGTCACTCTGTCTGTCTGTCTGTTTCTCTCTCTCTGTGTCACTCTGTCTGTCTCT
>JAPXFY010000023.1:62019232-62021732 GCA_030674185.1 Monoplex corrugatus
CACACACAGACACACACAACACATGTACAAACACACACAGACCCACGCACACAACAGACACACAGACACACACACAAACACACACACAAACACACACACACATCCACATACAGCCTTGTGTGAACTGTTATGGCAAATACATGTATTATGAGTTTTGAATAAAAGCATCCCCCCCCCTCTCTCTCATACATAGAGACACGTTCACACACACACACACACACACACACACACACATACACACACACACACACACATACTCACTCACTCACACAAACACACATACATACAAACACATACAAACACTCACATACACACACATACACATACTCATGCACACACACACACACACAAACACACACACGCACGCATGCACACACATACACGTAAGTAAACATACACACATACACATACACACACAATACAAACACCATACACACACAAACACACACACATACACACACACACACATATGCACACATACACATACACACACACTCACACACACACACACACACACACACACACACACACACACACACACACACACGTACATACAAGCACACACACACACACACACACTCACACACACACACACAACACTCACACACACACACCACACACACACACACACACACACACACACGACCTTGTCGGACCTTCAGCTTCGTTTCTCACACCTCCATCACCCACCCCACACCCTCCATTCACACCTGACTCTCACGTTTCTCTTGGTCCTCCCTCATCTCCACCCTGTTCAACTACAATCCTCTGATTGTTCATCTTCAAAATCCATCAGTCCGCCCTCTCTGTGTAATGCATCCCTTGTTTCATGACACACATGCACACACACATACACATACACACTCACATGCACACACACACACACGCAAACAGGCGCACACACACATACACAAACACGCACACACTTACACACACACACACACACACATATATACATACCACATACATACGTACATACATACACACATACATACATACATACATACATACATACATACACATGTATATATACATGGATACATACATACATATATATATATATACATGGATACATACATACATACATACATACACATATACATACACATACATACATAAACACACACACAGACGCATACACACACACATACACACACAAACACACTCACATACCAACACATACACACATCCACATATACAATCAAACACACACACACACATACACACACATATATACACACACAATCACACACATACACACACACACACACACACACACACACACACACACACACACATACACACACACACACACACCGCGCGCGCGCGCAAACAAACACACATACACACTCAAACACACAAACATACACATACACACACACTCATATACACATACACAAACACACACACACATACACACAAACACACACACACACACACACACACACACACACACACACACACACACACACACACACACACACAAGGAATATCAAGTTACACGATAGCTCTTCGTATCTGTGAAGACCTCGACCACAGCAAAGAAAGGGTTAATTATAATGACCTTGATAGCTAATAGTAATCTGGGGATCAGGACAATGTCTTTGAAATATGCACCGTTAATTTTCAAAATCTGAACTTTATATAATGCATTCAAAAACATAGAAAGAGGCAATAATGGTTGCTCTCTCTCTGTTTCATTCTTCTTCTCTACCCGTAAAACCACTCCCACTCCCTGAAGTTTAAACGTTGAATGTTTGTAAACTAGGTTTTAACGAAGTCCAAAACAAGTGCGACTGCTCGCGTTCAAACAAACAGGAACCAGAAAAAAACAAACAAACAAACAAACAAACAAAAGAATAAAAACGCGTATTTAATGCAACAAGACCAGACAGGCGCCTGACTGACTGACTAAATTGAGGCTTAAAGTCCTACCACACATAGTGTATGCGAGGACTAGTACAGGCGCCTGTCTAGTCTTGTTGCATTAAATACGCGTTCTTATTCTTTTTTCGTGTTTTTTTTTTCTTCTTCTGGTTCCTGTTTAGGTTTTAACGATTCGTTTTTATTCATTTGCTTAGTGTTAAGTGATTTGTTTCACTTTATTGTCCCTATGCCTATGTGCATATGTGTAGTGTAACAAAGACTAGCTGTAGGAGAATCCCAGAGGGGACCCAATGCTATTATCCTTGAATAACAAAATATTTTTAAAAAAAAATTTTTTTTTCAAAATTTTGTTCTTATTCTCTCAACGTTACTTTATGTTACTGCGTGACTGGTCATGTCGTAGTAACGTGCCTGCAGTTATTTTCAATGTTATTGTTGTTATTTTGGAGTACGCCCTTGTTTTGTTTGGCTTGAATGCTTTAAATTACATTTAATCATTTCACCGTAAAATTCTCCCTCCCCCCCCCCTCTCTCTCTCTCTTTTTCTGTCTCTCATTATAATGTATACTGTTTGTATGGATGTGTGGTTTCGTTGTTGTTTTTTTCGGCCATG
>JAPXFY010000023.1:62026732-62031732 GCA_030674185.1 Monoplex corrugatus
GGGAGGTAACACGTGGACAGGAAGCTTGTTGTTGCCAATTGTGGGCTGTGTGCATTGTATGTATGACATGCGACTACGTCTCAAACCGAACCGGCCAGTGATTGGTCGCTATTTTGGGTTATATGGCAGACATCTTGCTTATGCGTATGTATCAACCATGACCTGAAGGAACAGAGTCACTCTGGACAAAACTGCTGAAAAAATGGTACGAAAAAAATGCGGGACAGATCTAGCCGTCGGAATAACCGGACGCAATCACGTGGGAAAGATGCGCTTCCAGACTTACCGGGAGATAAGACAGAATGTGTACACATTCGATATATGATGCCACGCACGTCGTGGATATTAGTTTTAGGTTTTCGATCTTGTGACTCCGATCTCTCAGGTCATGGTTCATACATATGCATAAGCAAAATGTCTGCTGCAGCAACCAAAATATCAACCAATCACTGGCCGGTTGGGTTTGAGATGTAGTGGCATGTGCATGTATGTAAATTTGTGTGTGGCACAGAAAGAAGGATGCGTTTTTGTAAAGTTTCACACTACATACACTTCGAACAGGTAAAGCAAGATCCAAAACAAGTGTGACTGCCCGCGTTCAAGCAAACAGGAACCAGAAAAAACACGAAAGAATAATATGAACGCGTATTCAATACAACAAAACAAGACAGGCGCAAATTTGGCCTTTGTCAAGTTTAAAATTACAAACAAACAAACACTAGATACAAAAATAATTGAGAAAAAGACTGAAACTTCCCTGCTGCTGTGTTCACTGTGAGAAAAGGAACAAACTGACTATATGGTGTGGTTAAGTTGGAATCCTTTGGGGATGACATTTTTTCGAAGGCAAAAACGGAGGAAGTTTAGGTGACTGCATGTTTTGGTTTTAGTAAAACAGGTTTTTGTGTAAGATACAGCAAGAGAAAAGAGCGGAGGAGGAAGAAATTGAAACTCAGAGAGAAGACGAAAATGAAGATTTGACGTAAAACGTGACATCATGAAACAAATTACGTAACAAAAGTAAGACGTGACGTCATACCAAGACAACCAATACAGATAAAATGCAGTCTTAGAGTAAAACGAAATCCAAAACAAGTGTGACTGCCCGCGTTCAAGCAAACAGGAACAGAAAAAACACAAAAGAAGAATATGAACGCGTATCTAATACAACAAAACAAGACAGGCGCAAATTTTCGGCCAACTGGCCTTTGTCAAGCGTAAGATTACAAACAAACAAACAAACACTAGATACAAAAAAAAAACAATTGAGAAGAAGACTGAAACTTCCCTGCTGCTGTGTTTAATGTGAGAAAAGTAACAAACTGACTATAAAGCAAGGTTAAGAAAGAAGAGATCTGGAGTGTAATGAGTGAAAAAATGGTGAGACAGATTTAATACAGTGGAAATCATTTATAACAGGACCGGTTATAACAGGAATCCGGATATAACAGGGCTTTTTTCAATCCCCATTTTTTCTTCCTCTTTGTCTCTATTAAAACTTATCGGCAATAACAGGGAGACAAGAGGGCTCGATCGGTTATAGCAGGGATGCCGAGACAGGCTCTGCAGCAGAAAGGCCTAGGCCTAGACTCAGCACGCCACGCAGTAGGCCTAGATCTAGATCTAGGCTAGCCTTGGTATACTGTGTACTGTACACTGAAAGAACGCTTCGCAATGCGAGCGTGATGCGCGCGCAAGCGTGTAGGCCTGAGAACACTGAGTCAGTGACTGACTGCGCCATCATTCAGTTTGTAAGCTTACTGCACACTTACACCAGACCAGATCTAGGCCTAGATCTACTGTTTATCTTTCCATGATTTACAAAAGTCAAGAGTTAGTTGATCAGTCCTTATTTCCCTTGATATCTGATATAACAGGGATCTGATATAACAGGGATTTTGATTTGGTCCCATCATCCTGTTATATCAGGTTTCCACTGTACCACACAAACATCATCAGTACACCATTACCAAGACATCGCCACAGCTCCATCCTGAATCACTGCCAAACGAACCATAACTGTAAAACTTCGATAAAGGTGTCTGGATCAGTTGGCGAAGGTCTGGGATGGGGCGGTGGTGATGTTTTTGGTAGTGGTGTATTGGGAATGTTTGTGTTGTATTTAAAACCTCTGTCTGTCTGTCTGTCTCTCTCTCTCTCTCTCTCTCTGTCTTCCTCTCTCTCTCTCTCTCTGTCTTCCTCTCTCTCCCTCTCTCTCTCTCCCTCTCTCTCCCTCTCTCTTTCATCTCTCTCTCTCCCTCCCTCCCTCCCCTCTTACTACTTCCCTCTTGTCCATTTTTAAACCCTACATTCCGGTTTCAAAGTGGGTACGGGGTCTGAACCTTAAGACTTTTCTCCTGGATTATGTGGAAACCAGTAAAATGAAAAAAAAAAAAAACTTACAAAAAGAACGTGTATTTGATATACCAAAATCAAGACACGCACACATTTTTGGTCAACTAGTCTTTGTCGAGCGCATACAAAAGACAGCAAAGAATAAACAGACAACACTTACCAGCAAAACAAACAAACAAACAAACAAACAAACAAACAAAAACAATATACAACTTCCCTAACGTGGCACTGAGCACGAGAAAATGGCAGATGTACATATCGACTGAGGTTGTTATGATACAAAAGTAACGGGATATAGTTTTGTCTGTTGTTGCATAACTGTTCTTTTCGTCTCTGTATGCTTATGTTTAGTCGAAAAAAAACACCCTAACAGAGAGAATCAGAAGGGGGGTGGGAGAAGACACAAAGAGAGAGAGGGGGGAAGGGAGAGAGGGAGAGAGAGAGACAGAGGAAAGAGAGAGAGAGAGAAAGACAGAGAGAGAGAGAGAGAGACTGAAACTGAAACTGAAACTGAAAATGGTTTATTGCCATTGACATTTTTGTCCTTGTGGCAAGGAGCATAAAACAAAGTCATTAAATTTTACGGCGACGTTTTCGCGAAATAAAGATTTATAAATATAGTCATGGCTGACATTACATCTATTTGAATTTTTTTCCTAATGATGAAGAAAAAATTGAAGGAAAAAAGTTGAACAAAAAGTTGACCAAAAAGTTGTTGAAGAAACAGTTGACCACCCGACGTAATTAGTCATATAAGTAAGAGGAAGACCCAAATCCGGCAAATAAACATAAGAACAGTATAAAGTGATATCTTCACTGGAGATAAACTTACATTAATTTATTGCTGTGTTGTTTTCTTTCTCCGACTTTCCCAAGCAAGGACAATAAATTTTGCGAGGGATTTTTGATATTTTTCATTTTAGAGAGAGAGAGAGAGAGAGAGAGAGAGAGAGAGAGAGAGACAGACAGACAGACAGACAGACAGAGACAGACAGACAGACAGACAGAGCAAGAGACAGACAGAGACAGACAGACAGACAGACAAGACAGACAGACAGAGACAGACAGACAGAACAGAGACAGACAGACAGAGCAGAGAGACAGACAGACAGACAGACAGAGACAGACAGACAGACAGAGACAGACAGACAGAGACAGACAGACACAGACAGACAGACACAGACAGACAGACAGACAGACAAGACAGACAGACAGACAGACAGACAGACAGACAGAGCAGAGAGACAGACAGACAGACAGATAGACAGACAGACAGAAACAGACAGACAGACAGACAGACAGAGACAGACAGACAGACAGACAGAGCAGAGACAGACAGACAGACAGACAGACAGACAGACAGACAGACAGACAGGGCAGACAGACAGACAGACAGACAGAGACAGACAGACAGATAGACAGAGCAGAGAGACAAAGAAAGGAAAGAAAAATACAATAACAAACAAAAAACCAAACAAACATCCAGAACAAGACAAAAAAAAAAAAAAAGGGGGGGGGGGGAAGAAACCAAAAAAAAAAAAGAACAATACTTATTATAGTATACCTTGGAATTGATAAAGTGGGTAAAATCTTAATCCATAACTTATGGTCCCAAGATTATGCAGAATCTTAATACAAAACTTCAGAATAACATCGCACTTGGACAATCCCATATGTGCTCAAGTAATGATCTAGCTGCTTTCTTGATCCTGCACAAAATCCCTATGCTTGGTAAAACCTTGAAATGAGAGAGAGAGAGAGTGAGAGAGACAGACAGACAGACAGACAGACAGACAGACAGACAGAGACAGAGACAGAGAAATACACAGAGAGAGACAGAGGCAGAGACAGAGAAACAGAGAGAGAGAGAGAGAGAGAGAGAGAGAGAGAGAGAGACGAACAGACAAACAGAAAGAGAGAGAGAGAAAACAGACAGACAGACGGACGGACAGACAGACAGAGACAGACAGAGACAGAGAGAAAGAAAGAGAGAGAAAGAAAGAAAGAAAGAAAGAGAGGGAGAGAGAGAGAGGAAGAGACAGAGAGAAAGAAATAGACAGAAGAGACGGAGAGAGAGAGACAGAGACAGACAGACAGAAAGAGCGAGAAAACAGACAGACGAAGATGGACAGACAGTCAGCCAGCCAGCCAGACAGGCGAAGAGAGAGAGAGAGAGGGAGGGAGGGGCAGAGAGAGAGGGAGAGAGAGAGAGAGAGAGAGAGAGAGAGAGAGAGAGAGAGACAGACAGACAGAGAGAGGGGGGGGGAGGGTTGGTACAGAGATGGGGGAGATCTACAAAAGATTAACCTGCACACGACATGTACAATGAATGCAGCAATAAATATGCCCAATTCTTATACTGCGCGCTGTTATTGATGCACGATATCGGATTTGAGTGCACGGCCGTATAACTAAACCACCCAACCCACACTAAAAACAAAACAAAGAAGTGGTCCGTCTATGATCCAACACATTTTTTTTTACCACACACACACACACTCAGACAGACACAGACACAACAACAACAACAACAACACAGAAACAGACACATAGACAGACACCCAGACACCCAGATGGACACACAGACTCATACACATATGTCATAAAAAACAAACTGAAACTGAAACTTACGGTAGACAGGAACT
>JAPXFY010000023.1:62044232-62046732 GCA_030674185.1 Monoplex corrugatus
AAAAGACAGGCAACATTTATAGGCCATTTTATGAGGAAAGGGGAATCGGAACACCTGGTCACAACGGGAAAGCTGGAAGGAAAGAGAACACCAGGTAGACCCAGGGAAGAAATATTGGACAGACTTGCAGGGTGGCTGAGGACAGAGAGGGTGGAATGTGGCAACAAGGGATAGATGCATATGGAAGGTCATGATAGCCAACGTCATGCGGCAGGGCACATAATGATGATGATGATGATGACGATGATGATGATGTTGATGTGATGATGATGATGATGATGATCTATACGGAATTCACTGTTAACCGCTCTGACGGATGTGCCCACTCTTTCGCACTTAGGTCAGTACAGACTTGTAAGACTTACCTGTCCACACAGTCATTGTTGATGTCAGTTGCCTGTGCATTGTCACTTCTGCCCACCAATCCTGTGGCTTCGTGTAATTATATATTCATGTATGTATACTTTATGACTATAAATTTTTCATGTGTGTTTGTGTGGATAGACAATTTTTTTCTCAATATGACAATGTATGCGCGTTTACTGAATGGTGTATTTCTAATGTGTGTGTGTGTGTGTGTGTGTGTGTGTGTGTGTGTGTGTGTGTGTGTGTGTGTGTTGTGTGTGTGTGTGGTGCATGTGTTGTGTGGTGTGTGTGTGTGTGTGTGTGTGTGAGTGTGTGTGTGTGTGTGTGTGTGTGTGTGTGTGTGTGTGTGAGAGAGAGAGAGAGAATGTGTGTGTGTGAAGTGTTTGGTGTGTTGTGTGGTGTGTGTGTGTGTGTGTGTGTGTGTGTGTGTGTGTGTGTGTGTGTGTGTGTGTGGTGTTGCGAGTGAGAGAGAGAGAGAGAGAGAGAGGGAAAATATGTGTGTGTGTGTGTGTGCGCACGTGTGTGTATGAGTGTGTGTGCGTGTGTATGTGTGTGTGTGTATGTGCGTATGTATATGTGTATGTGTGTATGTGTGTTCGTGTGTGTGTTGTGTGTGTGTGTGTGTGTGTGTGTGTGTGTGTGTGTTGTGTGTGTGCGTGCGTGTGTATAGTGTGTGCGCGCACGCGTGTGTGTGTATGTGTGTATGTATTGTGTATGTGTACGTGTGTGTACGTGTGTGTGTGTGTGTGTGTGTGTGTGTGTGTAGTGTGTGTGTGTGTGTGTGTGTGTGTGTGTTGTGTGTGTGTGTGTGTGTGTGTGTGTGTGTGTGTTGCGTGTGTGTACGTGTGTGTGGTATATTAGTGTTTTTCATGTATCACACTCTGCGTCTTGTACAATGTGTGATGTGCAGCGAGTCCAAATGAGAATCATTTATCATTAACATCACTATCGTCATTATTATTATCATTATCATCACTATCGTTATCATTAAAACAATAACTTCAATACTGTGTCGCATTCTTCCCAGCTCTCCCCCCAGGGACGCCTAAGCTACATAAATCGAAACGTGGGGAACATAGTTCTAGATCTACTTTTTCTTTAGTTTTGAGTAAATTCATCATTAGGTGCCCTGCCGCATGGCGTTGGCGACCATGGACTTCCAACCATCTCTATCTCTCGTTGCCCCCAGCATCTCCCCCACCCTCCTCATCCCCAGCCACTCTGCAAGTCCGTCCAGCATTCTCTCCCTGGGTCTACCTGGTGCTCTCTTTCCCTCCAGCTTCCCGTTGTGACCAGGTGCTCCAAAACCCCCTTCCTCATAAAATGGCCTCCGAATTTGACCAGTAAAACACTGTCGGACACTGCCCAGTATCCCTTAACTGCTTTTGATTTGTCTTTGTCCATTATGATGCCTACTCCTCTTTCATGTGAATTACCACCAGAGTATATCACTGTATATTCTCCTGATGTTATCATGCCTGCCCCCTTCCATCTCACTTCCCCCAGTCCCAAAATACTGATGTTAAGCCTTTCCATCTCCATTTTGATGTTGTCTAATTTACCTTTCTGCAACATTGTTCTGATGTTCCATGTTGCTATTTTGGTGTGTTTGAATTTAATTTTGGTCGCAGTAGCTGGCTTTGAGTAAATTAAGCAAAGACAATGAGTTGTAGTACATTCTTTTTTTTTCAAGTGGGTGTTGAGGAGAGGAAAAACAAGAGGACTTCTCCTCAGTGCCATTTATCACACAAAAGGATTGTATAACTTCAGAACAAACAAACAAACGTAAAAGGAACCAGTCGCCCTGGTGCAGTGGTTAACGCAACGGACTATTGATTGGAAGGTTGTGGCTTCGAATCCCCATCAATCCCTTCAAAACTATATCACAGTGGGATTTTTCGGCTCTAAACGGCTCATACCCAGATTTGGGCGTGCTATGGGATCATTGGGAAGACTGGGACCACACAGTCGAGTCTCATCCACTTCACGGATGCGTCATTCAGGGTATTGCTCAAATCTTCTGACCAGCACCGCAGCTAGGTGTCTGTATCTCTCGGGCCTGGTTGAAGCCAGGATATACTATGATAGTAAGCGTAGAGTATACAGCCCTGTCAAGCAGTCTCAATCCTCGATG
>JAPXFY010000023.1:62064232-62086732 GCA_030674185.1 Monoplex corrugatus
ATGCAGTTTGTGCTTGTGTGTTTATTGCGTAATGCAGTTTGTGTTTGTGTGTTTATTGCGTAATGCAGTTTGTGCTTGTGTGTTTGTTGCGTAATGCAGTTTGTGTTTGTGTGTTTATTGCGTAATGCAGTTTGTGCTTGTGTGTTTGTTGCGTAATGCTGTTTGTGTTTGTGTGTTTATTGCGTAATGCTGTTTGTGTTTGTGTGTTTGTTGCGTAATGCGGTTTGTGTTTGTGTGTTTATTGCGTAATGCAGTTTGTGCTTGTGTGTTTATTGCGTAATGCAGTTTGTGTTTGTGTGTTTATTGCGTAATGCAGTTTGTGTTTGTGTGTTTATTTCGTAATGCGGTTTGTGTTTGTGTGTTTATTGCGTAATGCGGTTTGTGCTTGTGTTTATTGCCTAATGCGGTTTGACCAGTTTTCGGCGTTGCAGTTGAAAACAATGAAGACTTGACTCACTGTGCTACACGTTTCTTCATACATGGTAATAAACTTGCCGCTTCTTTCCCTTGCCTGAGCACCCTCTTCTTTTAAGAGAGATACACATACCCACAGTACTCGTTTCGTCAGCCTATGCTGAAAGTTGCAGCAGTGGCTTGACCATGTCTCAGTAGTGGTTCATAAGGCGTCACTGTCTTTCAGAAGTGAACACAGAAGTTGATGGAGGCTGTACATTATGTAACAGGCCAGTAGAAGTTGAGCATTGTAAGGGAGTGGGAGGTTTGGGCAACATGAAACCAATTTTACTGTTTGGTAATGTAGGCTGATAGTCAAATGCGAAATATGTTCTCACAGATAATCTACCACTTTATATGAGAAATCTTTTCTATACAATTATATTATATTATATTATATTATATTATATTATATTATATTATATTATATTATATTATATTATATTATATTACCAAACATAATATAATATAATATAATATAATATATATAATATAATATAATATAATATAATATAATATAATATAATATAATATAATATAATATAATATAATATAATATAATTATATTATATTATATTATATTATATTATTATATTATATTATATTATATTATATTATATTATATTATATTATATTATATTATATTATATTATATTATATTATATTATATTATATTACCATTACAAACAAGTTACAATTATCGTAAGGGATATCTGGGACTGATGAACAAAAGTCTTACTTATTGCTGGCCTGCTAACTACCTTTTAAGGGTTTCACATTGTCAACACTTAGGAGAAGTTGCAGACCCTTCTGTCAATGTAAAACGAGATAATCAAACCATACTAAAAAAAATTATCCCTTACATATAAAAGCAACGAAGTATCAATTAGATGATTATACTATTGTTTCCTTAAAAAATTGCGCCACTTTTAAATTGATCAATATATTTTACCGATATATGAAAAAACATTTCTCGTCTCTTTCTCATACAACTTTATTGACTGACAATCTTTCCCAGATCATTGACAAACCAACCCTTACAACTCCCACTAGTAAAACCCTTCTTGACTACATCTGTGTCACAGAACGACACATAAGTGAAACAATATGTAGTTCTGAACAGTTACAGTGATCATTTTCATGTTGGCCTGTTCATCACCTTACAGGGATTTTGAATTGTCAACGCTTGGATCTAGCTGGAAACCACTCTCTCTCAAATTGAAAACGAGATAGTCAAACCATACTAAAATATCCCTAATATATGAAGGCAAACAAAAATATCAGTTATTCAAATATTTAATCAATTAGTTCGGATTGCACCATTTGCAATTGCTTCAACGCTTTCTCTAAATTGGTGAAGAAGGAAAATATCTTCCCCCCCCCCCCCTCTCTGTTATTTCACTACCTCAGCTATCACTGACATTTCCCAGATCATTATAAATAAATACATATTGATACAAAGAAAACGTGTGAAAGAAAAACAGTAAGAATTAGAAACAGTTTATCCAAAAAAGTAGAGGGAATAAAAGATTAAATAGATAAACAAAGGAACCAATAAATAAATAAATAAACAAAAATAAAATTGAACATAAAAAAGGATAAATAAACAAACAGTCTTTGAATAAACAAACAAATAAATAATAGACAATAAATAATGAATAAATAAACAAACAAAAAAAACAAAAAAAAAACAAATGATAAAAAACATATTTCCATAAATAAATACAAAAATAAATTAAATAAATAATGGGATGAATAAATAAGCAAAAGCCAACCAAACAACCAAATAAATAAATAAAAAAATAAACAATTAAAATCACGCCAAACAGACAGCATGTAATTTTAAAAAAATGCATTAAACTACTGAAACAAAACACCTTGAAATTATTCAACACCAGTGTAAATTATTCAGTGAATAAGTCTATTAATGTCAGTGCTAGACAACAAAATCTGTCATATTCTTTAAAAAAAAAAGATGGTAAAACAACAACAATAACACCATCAGCACTTCCACAGCAATAACAATAGACGAAAACCAAAAGAAAACAACAGATCAGTCTCAGACAGAAAAGAAGCCAACGAAATACTCTTTTAAACCGACTAAAACTGAAAACTGTGCGACTCAATCTGTGTGAGAACAGGGTCAGTGGGATGTAGTAATAAAGGGACGTCCCCAAATTACTACAAACAAAATATGTAGTAATTAGTAGAAATTAAAAAAAAAAATTATACGTGATTTATATATATATATTAAACGCAATAGTATATCATTTCAAGCTTATAATTTTTTATTTTGAGCCAATTTTAATTTTGTGTATTTTGGGGACACACATACACACACACACACACCGCGCGCGCGCGACACACACACACACACACACACACTCACACAAAACAAAAAACACACACACTCACACACACATATACACATACACACACACACGCACACACACACACATAATTATGAACTATTAGAAGGGAGACGATTCATATTTTTGTTACGTCACATACAGTGGCATAAAGATTTGTCTCCCATGGTTCGCGACACTCCTCGTTGCTGTATTTTAAATTAATGCCCCTCATCCTCTCCGTCACACACACACACACACACACACACACACACACACACACACACACACACACACACACACACACACACACACACACACACACACACACACACACACACACACACAACACACACTCTCTTTCTCTCATTCTCTCTGTTTCTTTGTTGCCCTGTTTCTGTCTGTCTGTCTGTCTGCTCTATATATCTGTGTCTGTCTGTCTATCTCTACCCTCTCTCTCCCTCTCTCCCTCATTCTCTTCCCCCTCTCTCTCTCCCTCTCTCCTCCCTCTCCTCTCCTACGTCTCATACGGAAACCACTGCAAGGGAGACGATTCATATTTTTTGATATCCATTGAATAACATAAGATTTTCTCCCATTACAATGTACTTGTCGCCGTGGAGAGCCAGAAACGTACATTGTGTGACATCGTGTTCTTACAATTGTGTTATGTTGTACACTCCATATTTTACTGTAGTGAACTATATGTATATTTGTATATTTGTTGTACTGCTGGGAGATATAGACTGTCTAGAGACCTAGACATTTTCAACAGCTGAAATGATTCCAACACAGATGTCTGCGCACGACGTGCAATCAGATGGCCAGATCGAGTGTCCAACCTTCGAGTTGTGAGAAATGTGGCTTGCCAAGTTATAGAGTGTTTGCTTATTAAATACCAGCTTCTTTGGATAGAATACGCTATCCATATGGAAGATTACTCCATCTCAAAAATACTCTTCTACGGAAAACTGAAGCAAGAACATGAACCAGAAAACAACAACAACAACAACAACAAAATAAACAAAACACACACACAGAGACACACACACACACACAGACACACACACACACAGACACAGACACAGACACACACACACACACACACACACACAGACACCACACACACTACACACACACACACACACACACACACACACACACACACACACACACACACACACACACACACACACACAACACACACACACACACACGAAAAAATAATCAGAACGCGTGTTTATTACAACCAGACTAGACAGGCGTAAATGTTCAGTCAACTGGCCTTTGTCAAACCTGAGATCTCAAACAAACAAACAAACACCAAATACAAAATTAGTAGATCAATTGAAACTTCCCTGCTGCTTCATCCAGTGTGAGAAAGTGTTTGTGAATAAACACATATGATGTCATTTTAGTCGGTTTAGTCCTTTTCTCACACTGAACAAAGCAGCAGGGAAGTTTCAGTTTTTTTCTCCTAATTTTTTTATTTGGTGTTTATTTGTTTATGATCTTACGTTTGACAAAAGTCAGTTGGCCGGAAATTTGTGCCTGTCTTTGTCTTGTTGTATTAAATACGTGTTCTGGTTCTTTTTTCGTGTTTTTTTTCTGGTTCCTGTTTGCTTGAACCGGGCAGTCACACTTGATTTGGATGAAGGAGGACATTCGACGAGGGTAGACCACTGAAGCATCAAGGATACACTGCCCTTACACTCCCCACCCCCCCCCCAATCTTAATTTGTTCTGTTTTCCATGTCTGTCCAGTATCTCTGTCTGTCCCATCCTCCTACCTGACTCATTTTTCTATGACTGCTGTGTGTCCCATCCCTCTCTCTGTATGTCTTCCTGTCTGTCCCATTTGTGATCCGTTTTCACGAAATGAGTCCTAACTTGCAGGCAGCAAAAGCGTAGAGGCCCGGAAAAGGAGTGATGGGTCGATTTTGTCAATTTTTACTTTTCGTCAAAAATGGAATATTAATCTTTAAATTACATTACATGCACTCAGCACTTTATAATTCATCGGAAAATGTATTTAAAATGCGTTTTAACCAGATAACGGCATGCTTTTTGTGTCAGAAAAAGGGATATGTAAACTTGAATAACAAGACAATTACAGTAGATTTTCACACCAATTTTTGTGTGCTATTGTGCATGATATGTTTTACCATGTTACAAAATTTGGTAAAAGTTTGGTGAAGTAAAAATACCTGTTGACTAAGGTAAAACTTCACTGAAGTGTGAAAATTTTATAACTTGATTTTCTCAAAATGGCTGTTTTGCTCAATTAAAGTTTTACACACTTCAAACACCCATAACTTCCTTATTTTTAGGAGTAGAATAATAAATTTCATATGAAAAGAAGTGAACAATCTGGAATTTTGAAAATCACAATATCCTAAAATCTGTTATTTTCACCTTAGGACTCATTTTGTTAAAACGGGTCACATTTTTCTTTCTATTTCCTCATCCGTCACATCTCTTCTCTCTCTCTCCATATCTCTTATCCTGTTTCATTCCTTCTCTGTTTCTTTGTCTGTCTCCATCCCTCTGTATGTCTTCCTGTCTGTCCTATTTTTTTTCTGTTTCCACATCCGTCAAATCTCTCTCTCCATATCCCTTACCTGTTCCATTTCTTCTCTATGTTTCACTGTCTGTTTCTATCCCTCTGTCTGACCCTCTGTCTTTCTCACTGCTGTGTCCAATGTATGTTCCTTTCCCCCCCCCCCTCTCTCTCTCTCTCTCTCTTGTCTTCCTATATGCTCCATTCCGTTATATCCTTCTTCGTCTTTCCATCCGTCTCTCCGTGTGCCCATTGTTCCATTTCTCTCTGCATACCCAAATCACCCATATGTCCCTTCCCTCTCCCTATATATGTCTCCTTTCCTATCTGAGTGAGAGGAGAGAAAGAAAGGGAGAGAAGAAGAAGAAAGAAGAAGAAAAGAAGAAGAAGAAGAAGAAGAAGAAGAAGAAGAAGAAGAAGAAGAGAGAGAGAGAGAGAGAGAGAGAGAAGGCAGACAGACAGACAGACAGAGACATAGAGAACATACAGACAGACAGAGACAGAGAGAGACGTAGAGAAATACATACATACATACATACATACATACATACGTACATACATACATACATACAGACAGACAGACAGAGACAGAGAAAGAGACATAGAGAACATACAGACAGACAGAGACAGAAAGAGGCACAGAGAACACAACAGACAGATAGACAGACAGACAGACAGACAGAAGTCAACACAAGTCAAGCCAGTCCGCACACAATCTCTCAAACAAAACCATCACCATCATCCACAAATATTCAAACCTCTCCAACAAACACAGAATAGATATGGTGTATTTTATTGTATTCCATACGAACAACATCAAAACCACGTGTCATGCGATATTATGCAATATACAGATGATGTGTACAATCAGTATATACAAACATTATCATTTTGCAATGTTATAAAATGTATTATATACACGTATATATATATATACACGAGCCATTAGCCTTTGCCTTTCAGCAGAGCGTTCACGGTAATGCTATCCAGGTACTGCCAGCTACTTGTAGTCCAGGCACAAACAGCAACACTGTTTATTAGCATGAACGAACCGTAAAGAAAGCAAAGAATCGTCTGAGCTACGCAAGCCATTTTCCGTTTTCAGCCCTTTGCGTTTCCTTTGAAGGAGAGAGAATATTTATATATATATATATATTATATATAACTTATAATAATATTGTGTGTGTGTGTGTGTGTGTGTGTGTGTGTGTGTGTGTGTAGTGTGTGTGTATGTGTTTGCGAGCGCGTGTACGTGTATGTATATATGCGTAAAGAGAATAAAAACATGTTAACAAAATATGACAAATTGTCAAACAAATAATGATAGTCCACAAAATATGACAAACTCTGAAATAAAAGGATAATAAAAAAATGATAATGGTTCATGCAAAAAAATATAACAAACTGCAATAACATTAAAGCAGGCATGAAAGTTCGTGTTAATTAAAATAGTAAAAAGATTGTAAAATCAGTGTTAATTGGACATTGTTTTAGATACAAAATGTTAAAAACAACGTGCATATTACTTTTCTTTAATAACAGAAACATAAACCAGAAAAAAACGCGAAAGAAGAATACGAACGCGTAATTAGATAAAACGAAACAAGACAGGCTCAAATTTTTCGGCCAACTGGCCTTTGTCAAGCGTAAGATTACAAACAAACAAACACTAGATACAAAAAATTTTTGAGAAAAAGACTGAAACTTCCTTGCTGCTGTCTTCAATGAGAGAAAAGGAACAAACTGACTAAGATGACATCATAATGTGTTTTTGAGTAAATATGATGTCAGAGCGGAAATGAGAACAATGACGCACTAGCAAAGAGTTCAAAAACACATTATGATGTCATCTTAGTCAGTTTGTTCCTTTTCTCTCATTGAAGACAGCAGCAAGGAAGCTTAGTGTTATTCTCAATTTTTTTGTATCTAGTGTTTGTTTGTTTGTAATCTTACGCTTGACAAAGGCCATAATTTTATTAGCCGAAAATTTGCGCCTCGCCTGTCTTGTTTTGTTGTATTAAATACGCGTTCGTATTCTTCTTTCGTGTTTTTTCTGGCTCCTGTTTGCTTGAACGCGGGCAGTCACACTTGTTTTGGATAACAGAAACATAATGCGTGTCAAGTGTTATGATTAATGAGAGATAAAGCAGGGAATCCACCGGGGCAAATGATCAATTTGTTCAAGTAAAAACACTGAAGAACGTAAGTCATAACACAAACATTTCTGCCAGGAAAGATATTACAGAGAGCAAAACAGAATGAAAAGAAAAGCACCTCAAAAGACAGCAAAGAGGAAAGAAAAGAACAGAAATATACAAGAGGAGAAAATACACAAGGAGGAAAAGGAAACATAAAAGGAGAAGAACAAGAGACAAAAGATATGAATAAAGAGCAAGGAGAGAGAGAGAGAGAGAGAAGGAGAGAGAGAGAGAGAGGGAGAGAGAGGGGGAGAGAGGGGGGAGAGAGAGAGGGAGAGAGAGAGGGAGAGAGAGAGAGAGAAAGAGAGAGAGACAGAGAGAGAAAAAGAGAGAGAGGGAAAGAGAGAGAGAGACAGACAGACAGACAGAGACAGAGAGAGAGGGACGGAGAGAGAGAGGGAGGGAGACAGAGAGAGAGAGAGAGAGAGAGAGATAATAATGATAATATTATGATAACAATAATAGTAATGATACTGATAATACTAATAATAGTAATAATCATAGTAATGATGATGATGTTAACAACAACAACAACAATAATAATAATGATAATAATGATTATAATAAGAAGAAGAAGAAGAAGGAGAAGAAGAGGAAGATGGAAGAGGAGAAGAAGAAGAAGAAGAAGAAGAAAAGAGAAGAAGAAGAAGAAGAAGAAGAAGAAGAAGAAGAAGAAGAAGAAGAAGAAGAAGAAGAAGAAGAAGAAGAAGAAGAAGAAGAAGAAGAAGAAGAAGAAGAAGAAGAAGAAGAAGAAGAAGAAGAAGAAGAAGAAGAAGAAGAAGAAGAAGAAGAAGAAGAAGAAGAAGAAGAAGAAGAAGAAAGAAGAAGAAGAAGAAGAAGAAGAAGAAGAAGAAGAAGAAGAGAAAAAGAAGAAAGAAGAGAAGAAGAAGCGAGGAAGAAGAAATGAAAAGAAGAAGAAGAAGAATATGAGAAAGAAAAATACAAAATTACCGATTCTAGCAAAATACGTAAATTGTACTACAAGACTTTAATAAACCTTTATTTAGGCAGTGTGATTGGATTGTGTTTTAATAACAACCCAAGCTTGTGTTTCTTAAGAGCAAGTTACTTTAAGATAAACCCAGAAACCTGTACAAAAGGATTTCGGTTCAGCTGCATACTAAGTCTACCTCTCAAAACAAACAAACAAACAAACAAACAAACAAACAAACGAACGATAACACCACACAACCAAACAAACATTCAAACATTCAAACAGACCTGTTTGACTCCGTTAGTAAATTGTAGCATTATTGAGACTTAAAGGAAACTAAACAAACACAAATTCTTATTATCAAAATAAACCAATTACAAATATAATTCCTTTTCCTAAAAATAAACAGATATCAATTTTTAGATAAAAAAAAAAGAATGGAACAACGAAACCTTTTTGTTTATGAAAGGAAATCAATATGGAATTTTCTCGAATGAAAATATAAAATTTCGGCACAGCTGATAATAACAAGAATCAGCGTAAATTAGTGTTATATTTCAATAATGGGGTACATGGAAACAAAACAAAACAAAACCATTAAAAAAAAAGAAAACAACAAAAAGCTCAGCCAAGAAGTAACTAACAACACAGACGTAGCTAAAAGCATGAGTTTTGCAAACAAATAAAAACAAACAAACAATAAACAAACACCCCCAATTTTTTTTAAAAACGACGACGACGACGCGACGCGACGACGACGCCGACCGACGACATCAACAAAAACAAAACAACAACAACAACAACAACATCAACAAACAACAACAACAACAACAACAACAACAACAACACAACAACAACAACAACAACACAACAACACAACGAGTCACAATGTACTCATCATTAAAACAACAACAGAAACAATTCTGTTCCGATCTCTGCAAGGTTTCTGTTGTTGATGTTGTTTTTTGTTGTTTTCATTTCACAGTTTATGATGACTGGATGTGAATCAAATTAACTGACAGTGTTTAAAACAAACAGAAACCAGTAACACATGAGAATAGAAGGAATACATATGTTTCACTGACGAATCTCTTGGACCCTAACAACGACACTGGAGAAGAAGACTGATGGAGCATATACACGAATGCTGCGTGCAGCCCTGAAGAAATCCTGGAGAGGACATCCAACTAACAAAGAGTTGTATGGTAAGATCCCACCAATCAGTAAATCAATACGTCAACAAAGACTGCGCTTCGCGGGACACTGCTGGCGTAGCAAAGAAGAACTGGTGGGGGATGTTCTACTATGGAGACCCAGCCAGGGAAACAAAGACCAGGACGTCCAAAGAAGACCTTCATCGACCAACTGATGGATGATACGGGCTGTCAGTATGATGAACTACCTACTGCAATGTCTGACAGAGAAGGATGGAAGAAACGTGTCATGGATAGCCGAGCAAGCTCGACATGATGATGATGATGATTGACGAAGGGAAAAAAAATCAAAATAAAACACAGGCACAAATTTCGGCCAAGTGGCCTTTGTCAAGTAAACACAAAAGATAAAAAAGAGAAACAAATTAATACATTAGATTTAGGACTAAAAAGAACAGATCAGATACCTTTCTAGATGACATGATTACAATATTTTTTTCTTTTTGGTTGTTGCTGTTATTCTTATTGTTAGTTAATAAAATACCCCCGTTGGGTTGCCGTGGGCTCTTTCAGTATAAAGAGTATCACCACCTTCTGGAAATTCTGTACTAGAAATTTCCTTTTTTCTGTCACTCTCTTCGTTTCTGCCTTGTTGCCTTGCTTTCTGTCATTTCTACTTATTTTCTGCCTTAATGGTCTATTCACCTGTATTTTTTCGATAAAGTTTTACGTACTTTTTCTTCGGATTGATAATTGGATACATGTATTACGTGCATTTTTGGCTCTAAGGAGGTGAGATACGCGGAAGCAATTTTAGGTAATTTATGCCTGTTTTTATAATGTTTTGTATCCTTATGTATGCTTATATTTGTATTCAGGTATGTTTTTTTAAATCTCCCCTGTGCGATAAATCGGACGGAATGGTCCTACGCTGGGGCATGTCCTTAGATTATGTGCGCGAATGCATTGATATGTGTACTTAATTTTCTTTTCTTTTTTTTTTCCTGTTGAGGTTTTGTGTGTTTTGAAGCGGTTATAGCCCTGATATAGCTCTGCGCAGTCAGCTGGGCTTTAAACAACAATAAAAGAAAAGAAAGTCAATAAAATAACAGAAACAGTTTGGAAACTTCTTGCTTTAATCTATTGACTCCCACGCCCTGTTCACCAGCATCCTGCATTGTCGAACCATGCCATCAAAGCAAAAACTTAACCCTTTGATTCCCTCGCTTCTTGCAGGAAGCTGGTGGATTGCGCGAGGGATTCAGAGGGTTAAGTTTTTGCAGTTCGTGGATAGTGTGCGGGAGTCAAAGGGTTAATTCTGAAATTCAGCATTTCTTTCCTTTTGTCTGTGACCAACATCATTCCTATACAATATGTGAACAAATAATATTTGGGTACTCTGTTTTTAGTTGGTGTCCGGACTGTTTGGTGCGGCTTAGGTCTGTTCCCTGCCTCCCCCCCCCCCCCCCCCTTGAAATCAGTCCACGGAGAAAATATAACAGTACGACAATGCGATTTAGGCGTCTTTCTTATAAGAGACCTAAATGAACTACATTTTTACCAGTTTAGATGTGATTCGTCCATCCTGCCAACCACACAACACCCATCCCCCACCCCTGTGTGTGTGTGTGTGTGTGTGTGTGTGCGCGGCGCGCGCGCGTGTATGTGTTGCGTGTGTGAGTATGTGTGCGTGCGTGTATGTGTGTACTGTGCGAGTGCGGGTGTGTGTTATGTGTGTACGTGATTAACATTATCATCATCATCATCATCATCATCATCATTATTATTATTGTTGTTGTTGTTATTATTATCATTATTCTACTGGTATCAGTTGTAGTATCAGTAGCAGTGGTGCACATTTTTTTTATGGTGGAGTTATCTTCGAAGAGCAAGATGGTGAAAGAATTCGGGAGTGTCAGCAGTCGCTACTCCCAGTCTAGTAGCAACTAAAAGGAATGCCCGCTCCTCTCTTCTGCTGCTTAACTTTCTCAAACCCGAAAAACAACAACACTCACTCACTCAGTCACTCACTCAGTCACTCACTCACTCACTCACATCACTCGATCACTCATCACTCACTCACTCACTCACTCACTCACTCGATCGATCGATCGATCGATCACTCACTCCACTCACTCATCATCATCCCACTCACTCACTCACTCACATCTCACTCGATCGATCGATCACTCACTCACTCCATCACTCACTACTCGATCGATCACTCACTCACTCACTCACTCACTCACTCACTGCCACTCTACTCGACTCGATCGATCGATCACTCACTCACTCACTCACCACCATCACTTATCACTCACTCACTCATCGATCATCACTCACTCTACTCACTCACTCACTCACTTACTCATCATCATCGAGATCGATCGATCACTCCTCTCTCACTCACTCCTCACTCACTCACTCACTCGACTCGATCTATCACTTACTCACTCATCATCACTCATCCTCACTCTACTCACTCACTCACTCACATCTCATCACTCACTCACTCACTGACTCACTCACTGACTCACTCACTGACTCACTACATCCTTTCTGCTCCAGGCCACTTGACCTCCTCCAGCCATGACGTGGGTCTTGAAAGAACCAGAATACCCCATTCTATGATTATCTTTCCGCCTTTTTTGTTGGTGTGCCCAGTGACATTTTGTCTGCATCTGCTGCTTCTTTTCCTAGGTGCTGGCCGTGACTTGTGATCTATTACATTCACCATTGGGAAGCCTAGAGATCGCATACCCGGTATTACGCCCGTGTTTTGTGTCCAGTTCGAACCTAAACATCGTAACAGAAAGGTGGGGCGTTCTACGGCTTGGCCACCCAGAACAGAACGGAAGTCTACGAAATGAAACGAAACGAAGCAAAACGAAACAAAACAAAATAAAACAAAACAAAAACAAAAATCATAACAAACAAAAACAAAAACAAACAACAAAACCGAAACCGAACCGAACCGAACCGAACCAAACAAAAACCAAACCAAAACCAAAACCAACCAACCCAAACCAAATCAAATCAAATCAAATCAAACCAAACCAAACCAAATCCAAACCGAACCGAACGAACCGAACCAAAGCAAAACAAAAAACAAAAAACAAAAAACAAAACAAAACCAACCTAACCCAACCCAACCCAAACCAGACCAAATCAAATCAAATCAAAGCAAAGCAAAGCAAACCAACCGAACCAACCAAACCAAAAAGAAACCAAAACCAACCAACCAACCCAACCCAACCCAACCCAACCAACCCAACCAACCAAATCAAATCAAATCAAATCAAACCAAACCAAACCAAACCAAACCAAACCTAACCTAACCTAACCTAACCTAACCAAACCTAACCTAACCTAACCTAACCTAACCTAACCTAACCTAACCTAACCTAACCTAACCAAACCAACCAAACAAATCATCTTATTTTAGGGTATAAGATGGAAGGAGAAAGAAAAAGAGGTCATGGGAACATCAGTTCGAATTAAACCATCGCAAAGTAATTGCATGACTTTTAGTACAAACCTTACTTTCACATTAAACAAAAAAAAACAAAAACAAAAAAAAAAAAAAAAAAAAAGTTCCAAATTACGAAAAGAAAAGAAAATGGACTACAAACAAAACCAAGATGACAAACAAAACAAAGCGAAACAGCATCACAAAAAGGAAGAATTTCCAAATTACGGAAAAAACAAAACAAAAAAACACACACAAAAAACCCACACTAAAATGAAAATCAAGAAAAACCAACAAAAAACAACAACAACAAAAAACAAAAACAAAACAAAACAAAGCAAAACAAACTGAAACAAAACAAAAGACGAAACACCCTAGCAAATGTCATACTAACAAACCGCTACTTACATGGCATTACAGCGAAATATTTCAAACACATCCAAGAATGATTTACAGCAGCAAAATAAAGAAGCAGGCTTTGTGTCAAACCCAGTGTGATTCTGAGTCAGGAAGTCCACAGCTTTGTTTGTTTGGTGATAATTGTGTCCCGATGGGGTTAAAAGCGATAAGTACCACGAGTTCAAAACCTTGTAAATTTATATACAGTACTGTTAGCAGGCAACTCCGTCATTCCAAGTCCAGTCATATTTGATTTAGTAATCCTTTCACTCCTGCACCCTATCCACCAGCTGCAAAAATCTTAAACCCTTTGGCTTCCGTACCTATCCACCAGCTGCAAAATCTTACCTTGACTCCACACCTATCTACCAACTGCAAAAACTTAACCCTTTGACTCCCTCACCCTTTCCCCAGCTTACTGCATGTAGCTGATGGACAGGGTGAGGGAGTCAAAGGGTTAATTTTTTTCTTTGCTAGCATGGTTGGCAATGCAGGATGCTGGTGGACAGGGTGCGGGAGTCAAAAGTTAATGACTGATTTACTGCCCTTATGCATCGGCCTGACAGGCAGCAACGCAGGTTCTCCATTCCTGTCTGTTCTAGGCAGCTACTGTATGACACTCTGAAACTTTGTGTTCTCCTTCTACTGTTCTTCCCAGATATTCCTGGATCCTTGTCTCTTGCCTCCTCTGTTACTGATGAGATACACAGATTTAATATTAAGCCTCATATTTATAGTTGTTTCATTTCTCTTACACCAGCAACCTTTCTACTACATTCGCAGTGTCGGTCATGGTTTATCCGTCCAGATTTCAAATTCTCCGTGTGGTCAATTGACCACTGGTCGGTCAGAGTGCCGTTCAATGCTGCTATACAGTCCTCTATAACTGGTTCGAGTCGTGGTGTTGGTCAGTCTGGAACCGACCAGAAGAAAGTGACGCCACGTAACCATGCCTCAGTGTGTGGTCAAGAGTGCCGTTCAATGCTGTGCAGTCCTCTATAACTGATTCAAAGTTGTGGTTGTTGGTCAGTCTGGAACCGACCAGAAGAAAGTGACGCCACGTAACCATGTTTCAGTGTGTGTGTTAGTTGTCCACAGTTTAGCTGGTCAGCTGTTCTGACCATGACACGCACCGTGATGTGTTCATAATCATAAAAAACAAACAAACAAAACAAAACAAAACAACAAAGCATACATGCAGGAACCATGAAAAACACGTAGTTGGTGGATAGGGTGCAGCAGTTTTATCTGGTTCCTGTTTGCTTGAACGCGGGCAGTCACACTTGTTTTAGATTTTATATACATAACAGGTGGACTAGATGTAGATGACAAAACTTATTTCCTCTGTACAAAGCACTCACAATACCCGTTGCACGCGCTTCACGAACGGCTATCAACGACAGCTGTATAATGCTCTGAAATTGTTAGAGCTTTTCTTTCAGCCATCTTCCTTCCAACAAGAACTAGCACAACAGGATGCTTCAGACCGGCTGTCGCCTCAGAGCTTAATAAAAAATATGCAGCTAGTCACCACCAATGGAAGAGATGAAAACTCAGTGTTAAACGGCTCTATCATTATACTTACCAGATACAGATCAAGTCTCATCATCATAATATGCCCTGTCGCATGACGTTGGCGATCATGGCCCTCTATATGCACCTATCCCTTGTTGCCACAAGCACATCTTCCACCCTCTTTGTCCTCAGCCACCCTGCAAGTCCGTCCAGTATTTTCACCCTGGGTCTACCTGGTGTTCTCTTTCCCTCCAGCTTTTCTGTTGTGACCAGGTGCTTTAATTCCCCTTTCCTCATAAAATGGCCTATCACTGTTGCTTGTTTTTACCTGATCTTCCTTATCAATGATTTTCCTGTGTCTATTTCCAACAAGACGGTCTCGTTTGTATTCTTTGCTGTCCATAGAACTCTCGACATTCTTCTTAGAAACCACATTTCGGCTGCCTCAATCTTGTTCTGGCTTTGTGTGGTGACTGAGTGAGTCTGCAGTCAGAGTTTTTATTGGTAGTCTCTGACACACTCCAGTGTGGACCAACTAAGGTTAGAGTTTGTGCAAAAAGGGACTGATCCCACTCAGGCAATTCCATACGCGCTCCATCGAAAATCTATCAGACTTCATCAAGCCTGCACAAAACCCTACGCGCTGGCAAGGTCTTGAAATGGGGAAAGGGTCGGGTAGGGGGTGGGTGGGGGAAAGAGAACAGGACCTATGAAACATTAACCCTTTGACTCCTGCACCCTGTCCACCAGACATCCTAATAAAGCAAAAACTTAACTCTTTGACTCCCTCACCCTATCCACCAGCTTCAAGGAAGCTGGTGGATAGGGTGAGGGAGTCAAAGGGTTAAGTTTTTGCAGTTGGTGGATAGGGTGCGGGAGTCAAAGAGTTAAGCTGACACGTTCAGACTGATTGGAATATTAAGCTGGATGTGTGAGGAGAATATGTTATTGTATTATCATGTTATTATTTTAGGATAAGTGTCTCGTGAAATTAGTTGAGGGGTAAAACAAAGGTGCATATCTGAATTTTAAAATAATATCTTTTTTGTGTTTTGTTTTCTTTTTCGTTTGTTTGTTTGTATGTTTGTTATCATGGTTTTTTAAATTTTATTTTCAAGAATATAAGAAATAGTAATGATGGCATCAGGACAGATAGAAGGAGAGATAGACAGACAGATAGACAGACAGGCAGACAGACAGACAGATAGATAGATAGACACACAGACAGACAGATAGATGAATACATAGATAGATAGATAGATAGATAGACAGATAAATAGATAGGTAGATAGATAGATAGATAGATAGATAGATAGATAGAGAGAGAGAGATAGAGAGAGAGAGATGTGTATGTGTGAGTGTGCGCGTGAGGTGTGTGTGTGTGTGTGTGTGTGTGTGTGTGTGTGTGTGTGTGTGTATGTGTGTTGGGGTGGGGGTGGGGGTGGGGTGGGGGAGGTAGGGTCAATGTTTACGTCATACTGTCTGTTTCGTTGCCAACTCTATCCACGAGGCTAAACAAGTGAACGTTTTCGTAATACTGATTCTCCGCTGGCGCATGCGTCACGTTTCCTCTGTTGCTGTTCTCGTGTTCATCCATTACTCTTTTCCTTTCTCTCTGTCTCCTCCTCTTTCCCTTCCCTTTCCTCCTCCTCCTCCTTCTTCGCCTCTTCCTCTGCTGCTCCTCCTCTTCCTCTTCCTCTTCCAGCTGGTTGGCTTGTTCTTTCAGATTCTCGTTCGCTTCGTCGCTCTGAGTCTTCGACGGCCAAAAGCTGACCTTCTTGTGACGAAACTCAGCCACTCTACTGGAAGCATCTCTGGCGTAGTTTTTCGTGCTGGAATTGCTGATGGAGTCATTATTAGAATTCTCGAATCGATTTTGGTGGATGTCAGAGGTCTTCCTTCCTTTGCGAGTTCGGTTTCTTCGGCCTCGTTTTCGGTTCTTCCTTCGTCGGCGTCGGTTTCGTTTCTTCGAACCTCGGCCACGTTTTCTCTGACGACGTAACGGGAATCTCCGGACGCTCTCTCTGGCGTCAGGGGCGTAACTTGATTTCAGGGATGACGTCATTTCTGCTCTGACGTCAGCCGGTTCTGAGGCCCTGACGGGCGATCTGGTTTTAAAAGGTCGTCTGCTCATCAGACTGACGGATCGAAGCGGTTCTCTCCGGCCTGAGATCCTTCTACGGATACTAGCGGTCGGAAATCTCGGAGCATGGGCGGTGAGCGCTGCAAGATGTCGGTTTTCGGTAAGGCGGCGAGCTTTGTCTGAGAAATTGGCTATACGTCTATCAGGAAACTCTGACAGACTTCGGACGTTTTCAGCCACCCCTGAAGCCGCTCTGCTTGGAAAATTGGACAGGTCCCATTTGGATAAAGGACTGTTATCGGAGAAAGTACGTCCGTTGTTGACTGGTTTCGACTGCAAGGCTGATGCTCCGTTGCTGGGCCTTCTCTGCCGAGAGTGATAGCGGGGTCTGGATTTGGTGCGAATTCGGCGATGTTCTTCTGGAGGTCTTCGAAATTCTAGCGGCGGTCTACTAGTAGTGATTGCTTTCCAGCTGTGACTGTGTTTGTCTGCGTGGCCGTTCACGGCGTCAGCCCAGTTGGAGCGTGTGGTGGTGGTGGTGGTGGTGGTGGTGGTGGTAGAAGCCGTGGTGTAGCTGTAGTATGGCGTACCGTAAATGTCATACGGGGATTTGTCTTTGTTGCTGGCTACAGCTGGGTTACCGCGTGCACGTGCACTTTGATAATAAGTACGTGCATATGCACCTTGGTTAGTGCGTGCATCTGCACCTGGATTCGAGCGTGCGTATGAGGCACCTGATAAGTGTGTGTTGTCATTTCTGTTGCTACGATAGTGTGAGTTTTCGTTTCTATTCTGTCTGTCTTTGTTGTTGCTGTTGATATTGTCGCCGGTCGTTCGGTGTCTCACGGCAGTGTAACTGTCATGCGGAGCGTTGTTCGTTGTAGGTTGTCGTCTGTAGTGATGACGGTGTTCGTGATGACGTCGATCAGAATGACGCACATTCACTGGGTCACGGAGACTATCGCTGGCGTCACCGAAACTGACGTCACTACCCGCTTCTTGTCCCGTGACGCACACTCTTTCGCATTCCTCCCTGGAACAGAAAAGATGGAATGAGGTTTACTGGTTGGGTTGATTGATTCGATAACTTATGAATAAAAATTGTTACCGTGATATATTAGCAAATCAGGTTGATTACTTCGTCTTTTAACCCACACAGCTAGCGCAGACTTTCAAATTGTTAGTAAATTGTTCGATACTGCTTGTGAACTCGTCATCAACTGCGCTTAATGTTCAACTGCTGAAAGAAAAAAAAAAACAGAAAAGAAAAAGAAAAAAAACAAAAAAACAAACAAACAAAAAAAACTCATCAATGTGCTTGTGCCACTATGCTCGAGAAAAACATGTTTTGTTTTGTTTTGTTTTTGTTTTTTCTTTAGGATCATTGCACTTAAGCAGTATTTTTTTGGTGCTCACTTTTTTTTCTTTATGGTCCCATTTTCTATGCCACCTTAACGGCCACAGAAGCTGGGACAATTTTTACAAAACAATGAGGATGATACTCATGATGCTATGGAGTTCCATCTAGAATTGAGACTACATGACAGGGCTGTGCTCTACGCTTACTATTACAATATATCTTGGAGTCAACCAGGCCTGAGAGATATAGACACCTGCGGTGTTGATCAGAAGATTTCGACGACACCCTCAATGAACGCATCCATGAAGTGGGTGAGACTTGACTGTGTGGCTCATTGTCCTCCAAGTGAGCCCGTAGCACGCTCAAATTTGTGTAGGAGCCAGTTGGAGCCGAAAAAAAAAATCCCACACTGATTTTGCAAATACTGATGGGGGTTCGAACTCACAAGCTTCCGATCCACAATCATTTGTGCTAACCACTACACCGCAGTAACTGGTGTTTTTGTTCCTGTTGCCCATGCATTTTAAGATCATTATGTCCTTTCGCATATCAGATTAATAAATACAGTTTAATTAAACCAACTACCAAAAAATAAAATAGAATTAGAACGTGTATCTAATACAACGAAACAAAACAGACGCAAATTTTCCACAAACTGGTCTTTGTCCAGCGTATACAAAAGACAAAGGGAAAAAAGCACAACACTTACTACAAAAAACAAAAACAAAAAAAACAAAAAACAAACAAAAACGACAAAACAAAAACAACAAAGAAACAAACCCCCCCCCAAAAAAAAACAACAACAACAACAAACAAACCCAAAAAACAACGACAAAAAAACCCAAAAACAAAAACAACAACAAAAAACAAACAACAACAACAAAACAGTAGACACCTCCCAAACTTGGCGTCCAGCAGGAGAAAATGGTACACGTTTATACTTGTAACCAAGAAACAGGGGAGACTAATGTATTGTACAACATAAAAGTGGTTATGCCATATAATTGTCGTTTTAACCTGAGAAGGACCAGAGTCGAATACAGAAAAAAATATTGGAAACTTACAACCTACAACGCACTGTTTTTTTTCTTTTAAATTTATTCCTTTTCGTCTTTTATATATGGTATACGGTCAACAAAGGCCAATTGGTCGAAAATTTGCTCCAGTCTTGTTTTGTTATATCAAAGACGTGCTTAAGACTGGGACCGAATAAGTTATGCAACGCATGGACAGCCCCTGTCCTCTTCCTCCCCCCATTTGATTGATGAAATGGCTATCGAGTGCACATGGTGTCAGGAGCTTGGGAAGTCATAGCCCAGAGAGTGGTGAGGCATTGGTGCTCTGGGTCCCATCTGCACTCTCGAATGTTTCTTGTTAACTTATAATAAATACGCCTTCTTATTCTGTTTTTTGCGTTTTTCTTGTTCGTACTGGCAGTCACCTTGATTCGGATTCCAACAAACAGAACAAGACTTAGGTCAGTTACATATATTAACCCGATATTATCATTTCCGCCACATCCGCCATACGTGAATCACTTTGATTCAGATTCCAACAACCTAAAACAAGAGCTAGGTCAGTTACGTACCTAGACCGGAAGTTGTTGTCATTTCCGCCACATCCGCCATACGTGAATCACTTTGATTCAGATTCCAACAACCTAAAACAAGAGCTAGGTCAGTTACGTACCTAGACCGGAAGTTGTTGTCATTTCCGCCACATTCGCCATACGCAAACCACTTTGATTCAGATTCAGACCACCGAAACAAGAGCTAGGTCATTAAAACACCTTGACCGGAAGTTGTCGTCATTTTCCGTCACATCCGCCATACGTGAACCACTTTGACTCAGATTCCAACCACCAAAACAAGAGCTAGGTCAGTTACGTACCTTGACCGGAAGTTGTTGTCATTTCCACCACATCCGCCGTACGTGAACCAGGAGCAGGCTGCCATGTGGACGTTGTAGTACCAACGTCTGAAACGAGCGCTGCATCGCCCGGGAGAGGGCGCTTGTTCACACACATGGGACCTCACTGACACACAAAAAATATACAGGACTGAAAGCGATAGCTAACGGTTAAATCAATCATAAATAGAAACACACGAACATTGATTATAAACGTTAATTATTTTAGGAAACCACATAGGCGCTTCTTGTTTTGAAGGGGATGGACGTGAGGATAAAGTATTGCCTTTCTTGAAGCGTTAAAAAACAAACAAACAAACAAACAAACAAACAAACAGACAGACAGACAGACAAACAAACAAACAAAAACTGATCATCAAATGTTAAAGATGTATATCTTTTTAAACAATCATGGCAGAACCAAACTGATCCCCAGACTAGAAGTTGTCTATAAATTCTTTGTATCTTCTGCTAGTAACACATAAAACTGATTCAGACTTTGATTCGAATTGTAATTCTTATTATGCTCAGCTGGTTATATACATTATGTTTTGAAATGAAACAAAAGGAATTAATTGCAGAGTGCAGAAACTTTACCGTGATCTACACGTACGTCCTTGTCATAAGAGAAACACTAAACAATTTTTAGGCTAGGGATTTCCAACAGGCAGCATTTGGAAAGCTTGACGCTTCTTCTTGAATTGTTATTTGGAAAAAAAAAAGTTTATATTCCTTCAGTAGTTTGGATTAAATTGAGTAACACCGAATTAGATTTATTGGACACAAAGGATTTTTCCGCTGGAAATGCCATCCACTCTCCCTGTGAAAATCTGAGGCCATAGTAGGGGCCACCTGTGTTTTCTTTTTACACACACACACACGCGCGCCGCGCACACAACACACAAACACACACACACACACACACACACACACACACACACACACACACACACACACACACACAAACACAACACACACAACACACACACACACAAGCACACACACAAACACACACACACACAAAACACACACACATGCACACGCACACGCACACACACACACACAAACACACACACACACATACAGACACACACATACAACACACACACGCACACACACACACACGCACACACACACGCACGCACACACACACACACACACACACACACACACACACACACACACACACACACACACACACACACACCCTCTTTATAACGAGAAATTGAAAATATTGGCCCTCAAGGTATCAAGTATAAAAAGTATTAAGTCAAGTTAGTCCTACCTTTGACTTGATACTGGTGCACACAGACAGGGAACTTGACAGGTCTGGGTATCTGTATGGTCTGTATGGCACACACCTTGCCTCGAGGGCAAATCTTCTTGTACGCCTGCAAACAGCCAATCAAAGTTTAGGTCAGAAGACACGTGACCTGTAAACAGCTAATCAAAATTTGGTACAAAAGACATGTGATCTGTAAACAGCCAATCAAAGTTTAATATGGAAAAGATGTAATCTGTAAACAGCCAATCAAAGTTTAATATGGAAGAGATATAATCTGTAAACAGCCAATCAAAGTTTACTAAAGAAGTCGTGTGATCTGTAAACAGCCAATCAAAGTTTACTAAAGAGACATGTGATCTGTGAGCAGCCAATCAAAGTTTACCACAGCAGACATGTGATATGTATTTATTCAGTTTAAACGACAAAACAGACACAGGACAAAGCATGATAACAAAACTTGTTTCAATTCTTCAGTCTTATTCTCCAACAGACAAGATTCAAACTCTTCGGTACAACCAAGCAGCACTAGAGATAATGCTAACATGTATGCTGGTTATGAAATATCAAAGACAGTTACCACCTGAAAAATACATTCTTAGACGGCATCAGTAGTTTAATTATATATACTATGTGAAAAAATGGATACAATCCAAATCAAATTTTAATCAAATATGAGCTTGAGATAATAATGTTCTAGCAGAAAACTGCTGAATTCAGGTTAAGGTTACCACGATATTCTTCTAGAAGTCATGAGTGTAGATGCTCTTGAAACACACTTAGAATTGGCTGAGCACGTTTTTTTTTCTTACGTGCACAGACAAAGTGTTTGGCAAA
>JAPXFY010000023.1:62099232-62116732 GCA_030674185.1 Monoplex corrugatus
GGTGCGTTCTGATTCTTTTTGCGTGCTTTCCCCCCCCCCCCCCCTTTTTCCTGTTTGCTTGACCGTGAGCACTCACACTTGTTTTGGATCCACGTAATAAACAGTGTTTTACTTACGATTGTTACTGTTGGGTAGACTAAGTGTAGTTGATACCTTCAAGGCGCCTTTTTTTGGAAACGCTATTATTCGCGCATATGAGAAACAGTCGCGTTTTTTCCTTTTTGGGCCGCTGCCCCAGCATCGAACAAAGGTGTCAGTCTGTCCTGCCGTGGTTGTCACGAATACAGTTTAGGACAGCCGACACGAGAACAGCGTGGTAATTGTCGTTCTGACATCGCTGATATGATTGATGTTGTTGTTGTTTTCTCGTCGTCGTCGTTGTTATTGTTGTTGTTGGCATCGTCGTATTAGTCATCTTCGTCATTGCTGTTATTGCCGTCATTGTTGTCGTTGTTATTGTTATTGTTGTTGTTGTTGTTGTCGGGGTGTCAGTGTCATGATCAGCCAGCAGGTTACTTGTTGTGTGTGTCGTCAGGCTGTCAGCACGGCGTGTTAGACACTAAGACACTGCACGACTTGACACGACCACTGGAGGTCAACTGTCTACGGGTCTGTGTTGTGGTAAACCGAAAAGTAAAGAGGAGGAGAGGAGTGGGAGGAGAAGGAGGAGTAGGAGTAGAAGGAGTAGTGTAAGGAGAAGAGTAGTGGAAGAAAGAGGAAGAGAAAAGGAGACAAGAAGAATGAAGATGAGGAGGAGTGGGAGGAAGAATAAATCGGAGAAGAAGGTATGTAACATGAAGAAGAGGAAGATGATAAGTGGTGGGAGGAAGAGGAAGATTAGGAGGAATAAAAACAGGACAAGGGAGAGAAAGAAGAAAAGGAATGAGAGGAACAGGATTGAAAGACGAAGAGGGAAGGAAGGAATGAAACTTTATTTAATGTCTGTTCACAATAGTGATTTTAGACACACACACACAAAACACACAAACACACACACACACACACACACACACACACACACAAAACACACACACACACACACACACACACACACACACCACACGCATACACAGGAAAGAATGGGGTGGGGGTGGGGTGGGGGATGGGATGGGGAGGGGTAGCGGAATTTGAATGTAAGAAAGGGAACAATTACAATTAATAATTCAGAACAGTAAGTTAACAGTGTCAATTAATAACAGACAACAATTATTAACTCTTCATAACAATCTGCCAACAGGGGATCGAGAATCAGCTGGGCTATCGATATAATATTATTTTTGTTGTAAAGGATATCTCTAGAATCTGTACATGAAAAATCAAGGTTGTTATTTCTATAACGAAGAGAGGAATAAGAGGAAGAAGGAGAACGAAAAGGAGTGAGGGAAAAAAAGGAGGAAGAGAAGGAAAAGGAAGAGAGAGAGGAGAAGGAAAGAGAGAGGAGGAGAAGGAAGAGAGAGAGGAGGAAGAGAAGAAGAAGGAAGGAGAAGAAGAGGGGAGAGAGAGGAGGAGGAAGAGAAGGACGAAGAAGAGGAAAGGAGGAAGAGAAAGAAGGAAGAGAGAGGAGGAGGAGAAGAGAAGGAGGAAGGAGAGAGGAGGAGAGAAGAGAAGGACAGAAGAGAGAGAGAGGAGGAGAAGAGAAGGAGGAAGAGAGAGGAGGAGGAAGAGAAGGAGGGAAGAAGAAGAAGAGGAGGAGGAAGAGAAGGACGAAGAAGGAGGAGGAGGAAGAGAGAGGAGGAAGAGAGAGGAGGAGGAAGAGAAGTAGAGAGGAAGAGAGAGTAGGAGGAGAGGAAAGAGGAGGAGGTGGAGAAGGTAGGAGGAAGAGGAGAGAGAGGAGGAGGAGGAGAAGTAGGAGGAAAGAGAGAGGAGGAGGAGGTAGGAGGAAGAGTAGGAGGAAGGAGAGAGGAGGAGGAGGGAGAAGAAAGTAGGAGGAAGAGAGAGGAGGAGGAGGAGAAGTAGGAGGAAGAGAAAAAAGGAGGTGGAAGACAAGGAATACGAAGACAAAGAGGAGGAAGAGGTAGAGAGAGAGGGAGGAGAAGTGGGAAGAGAGAAGGGGAAGACGAGAAGAGGAAGAGTAGAGGAAGAAGGAAGAGGAGAGGTTAAAGAGAAGAAGAAAGAGGAGAAGTGAGAAGAGGAAGAGGAGGAAGTGGAGGAGAAGATGGAGGAGAAAGAGAAGTCAGAAAGAGGAGGAGAAGATGGAAGACAAACGGACAGAGATTAATTGAAGATTAATTTTAGAGTTGTCAATCAAGGCCTTCCCTTTCCTCTCCAGGGCTTCCAGCTCACTCCTGACCTTCACCTTTTTCTCTTTGCGACACCCAAGATGGCACAAGCGGACAATAGAAAGAAGAAAAGATAGAATGAAAGAGTAAGAAAGAAAGAAAGAAAAAAGAGAGATAACAGAAAGAAAGAAAGAACAACAGGAAAAAATAGAAAGATAAAACAAACAAAGAAAGAAATAGAAAAGAAAGAGAGATTAAGAGAAGATTGAAAAAAAGAAAGAAAAGAAAAGAAAAGAAAGAAACGAGAGAAATAAATAATTAGGTAAAGAAAGAAATAAAGCAAGAAAGAAAGAGAGGAAGAAAGAAAGAAAGAAAGAAAAGAAAGAAAGAAAGAGATAAAATAAAGAAAAAAGAAAGAAAGATATCATCATCATCAGGTGCCCTGCTGCATGGCGTTGGCGATCATGGACTTCCATCTGTCTCCATCTCTTGTTGCCCCAAGCATCTCCTCCACCCTCCTCGTCTTCAGCCACTCTGCAGGTCCGCCTAGCATTTTCTTCCTGGGTCTACCTGGTGCTCTCTTTCCCTCCAGCTTTCCCGTTGTGACCAGGTGCTCCAAATCCCCCTTCCTCATAAAATGGCCTATAAATGTTGCCTATCTTTTCCTAATCTTCCTTATGAATGATCTACTTGTGTCTGCCTCCATCAAGACTGTCTCGTTTGTTTTCTTTGCTGTCCATGAAACTCTCAACATTCTTCTTAGAACCCACATCTCGGCTGCCTCAGTCTTGTTCTGGCTTTGCTTGCTGACTGTCCACGCCTCACATCCGTACAGCAGTATTAGTTCTATATAACATTTAAGAATGCTTGTCATCTTTTTGAATGCTGTTTTGGCTTGGCCGATTCTGCCGGCTATTTCCGATGTGCATCTGCCGTCTGATGAAATGATCGTTCCCAGGTATTTAAACTTATCAACTTGTGTCAAGGTTGTGCCATTTGCTGTTATTTTGCATGAGGGGATTTCATCTTTTTTTGCTGATCACCAAAGAAAGATATAAAAGAAAGAAAGAAAGAAGGAAAGAAAGAAAGAAAGAAAGAAAAAAGGAAAGAAAGAAAGACAGAAAGAAAAGTCAGAAATTATCTTTGGCTTTAATTAAGAGAAATTCACACTGATTTAATGGTGAGGTCAGATGGTCATGGCCTTTGCAAAAGATTTTTGAGGCCTGCCTTTTTCTCTTCAGGATTGCTGCTGACCGCCAGTGTATCTCTCTACGACACCCAACACTATTCAAACGGTCAAACGGACAGATGAACAGATGGAAGAAGAAAAAAGTAAGGAAAAATAGGGAGGTAGGGAAGGGTCTTAGGCTTTACGAGAAACTCAAAGAAATGTATTTGTATGGCACTGGCCTTTGCAATAAGTTTGAACACAAGGGGGATGAGAGAGAGAGAGAGAGAGAGAGAGAGAGAGAGAGAGAGAGAGACAGAGACAGAGAGACAGAGACAGAGACAGAGACAGAGAGAGAGAGAGAAAGAGAGAGAGAAAGAGAAAAAAGAAAGTCAAAGAGAAAAAGAGAAAGGCAAAGAGAGAGAGAGATGGGGGGGGGGGGAGAGAAAGAGAGAGAGAGATGGGGGGGGGAGAGAAAGAGAGAGAGAGATGGGGGGGGGAGAGAAAGAGAGAGAGAGAGAACAAGAAAGAGAAAGACAAAAGAGAAAGACAAAGAGAGAAAAAGAGAAAAAGAGAAAAAGACAGAGACAGAGACACAGGGAGATAGAGAGAGAGAGAGAGAGAGAAAACAGAGAGACAGAGGGAGACAGAGACAGAGACAGAGAGAGGGACAGAAACAGACAGAGAAAGAGAGAGAGAAGAGAGAGAGAAAGGAAGAGAGAGAGACACAGACAGAGACAGAGAGAGACACAGACAAACAAACAGACAGACAGACAGACACACAGACAGACACACAGCTAGACACACATACAGAAACAGAGATACAAGGACGGAGAGAGCTAGTTTGTTGGTGCATGCACATACGAAGGTGAAGGAGGGGGGGGGGGGGAGGGGAGGGGGGAAGATATCGACGGGAAGATAGAAAATGTGAAACAAGATTCTGAAGGCATTCCTTCTGTCTGTATTTGTTGATGCTACAGGACAGGAAACAGTACTCAGTGCAGAACGACCAAGATTGAGAATCAGCTAGCTTGTTTAACAACTACGCCAGCGTGACGTGTGTGTGTGTGTGTGTGTGTGTGTGTGTGTGTGTGTGTGTGTGTGTGTGTGTGTGTGTGTGTGTGTGTGTGTGTGTGTGTGTGTGTGTGTGTGTGTGTGTGTGGTGTGAATCTGTGTGTGTGTGTCACTGTGTGTGTGTGATATCACATATGTACATATATATACATATATATATGAATATGCATATGTATATATAATATGTATGTATATATATATATATACATGTATACATATTTGTGTGTGTATGTATATGTATATGTATATGTACATGCATATATGTACATATGTATATATCATGTATATATATGTATATAAATATATTTGTGTGAATGTGTATGTCTGCCTGTCTTCCTGTCTCACACACACACACGAACACATACACAAACACACACACACACACTCACACACGAACACACACACACACACACACACACACACACACACACGAACACACACACACACACACACACACAAACACACACACACAGAACACACACACACACACACACACACACAACACACACACACACACACACACACACACACACACACACACAAACACACACACACACAGAACACACAGTGTAAACACACTTTTACAACGGAAATGCCTTCCTTTCATCGAGTCCGTCACCAAAACTATGTCAACAGTTTAAATACAACCAACCAGTAATAAAAACCAAATGGTTCAAAAACACACACACTCAAGAAGCTAACCCTGATACGCGATGTTGTGTGTGTGTGTGTGTGTGTGTGTGTGTGTGTGTGTGTTTGTCCGGTTCATGCTCAAGCATATCATAGTAAAGGGAGAGAATTTGTCGAAGGGCCGTAACTTATCAACACCTCACTCTTGAAAGAATTTCGAAATCGTCGTTCAGAATGAAAAGGACACACGGTAGCACAGTGGGTAAAACGTCAGATTTCTAATTGGAGGATAGTGGGTTCCATTCCCCAAGACACCACCTATAGTACGGATGTTAAGACGGCAGATATCATTGAATCGTGCACTTCGTAGTAGAAGCATGCCATTTGGTATGAAGGTACTTGAACCCTTTCTGAGTGATTTTAGAGATGGAAACACATTGGGCGTGACCTGTGATGGGCGTGGTCACAGATTTAATTAGGTCAGTGTGTCATCATCTTCTTTTCATGCTTCTGTACAAAAAGGACGAACTGTGGCATCCAAAACCCACACAGGACTAAAATATTTCAGATATTTGACAAGCTATATGCCGCAAACAGGCATACATTTTGTGTGTAAGCCCTTCTTGGGGACATTAATCAATAATTAGGTCAATCAAAAATGAGGTCAAGTAAATTTCAAGATTACTTGCATTGAGTTGCTCTCGGTGGTAACATAGAACTGAGATCCAACCATATTGTGTAAGATAACATTTTCGTTCTGTGTTTTGTTGTTGTTGTTTTTTCCATAGAAGACGGATCACATTTACTTTTTAATAGAGCGCATGATACAAGAGAAGATTTAAGTAGGTCAAGTGATTTTCATACTTTGATTGCTTTATTCCCCACCTGCTTTGTTTTTATTTTTGCCTGATTAAACTGATATTACAAAACAAAGCTGAGACACTCAGGACTTATTTACCTGTGTATTTCTTGGTTATCTAGTATATCATACCGACTGATTTGAATTTCAGATAGTTAAGCCATACAAGGATCCTCTTTTCATGAAAACCTCAGCTTCGTAATATAGCAATATATTTATGTCCGAAGTATCATATGCATATGGAAACAAAATGACAAAATAGTTTTTTACATCAAAGAAGTCAATCAGTCCAACTATAAAATATACAAATTAATGTCTTTAAATGACTGGTTTCAAAACTGAAAAAGAAAGAAAATGACTTTCACATGTCTGATGTCCTGATAGCAGTCTCCACCACAAACACAGAGGGTGGTGTTAGGCCTGGAACAGAGTGAGCAGTCGTTTTTCAACATGGAAAGATTGCTCTTGACACTTGTGGGTATACGTCGAACTTGGTTTGAAAACAAAGGAAATCTGTTTCTTTTTATGGGGTCAGACAGAGACTTGGTTCAAAACGCTCTTCGATGAATGCTGTGTACTGTTCTTGGTCCTATGTGAGGGCAGTCCTCACACTGTTGACAACTTCGTCGTTCATAACGTTTTTCTATCAATGGCAAAGAGGTACATGCTGTCCTCCATGAAAGGATTTCCCATTTCTTCAAAGCGGGAAACCAAGACTGACTTGTGTTGCAAATGCAGTCTGGGTGCAGGGGCGTTGTTCATGATGGTGAGTACTCAATTTTGCATCCCCTTCCAAATGGTTCTCAGAGTCTCCTACAAGTCGTGATATTTCTGGCCCAGCAATGATCCAGCGTCTCAGAGCATTGGGGTTGTTTGTGATGCCAATAGCACCTCCGTCACCTTTCACAAGAGCGTTACATTGTTCATGTGCCCAAATTGCAGAAAAAAATGCGTTTTGTTTTTCTTTCAACAAACGCCCCAGAGCAGAAATGATGGAATATAGCCAGGGTGGATTTCTTCAAGCATTGCCAGGTCTCGGATGTGAACAGTCAACCAGCGAGCATAGTTTAAAGTGATCCAGGGCAAACATCCAAGGCATCAGTTTTGTCAAGCACTGAACATACATTCTGAAATCTGTCCGGATTGAGTAGACCAGCTGAAAAACGCACAACTGGAAACCCAGAACTGTAGCCCACTATGCAAAACACGGCTGCTCATCTGTCATATTTTCTCTCCAGTCCTGGAAATCTAAGATAATGCTTTGATCCGACTCCAGGAACTTTGAATAGGCTCGCCATAGCAAAATGTAGAGTGCAGCAGCCGTGATCTGGTGGGCATGCTTTGTTCTGGTTAAATGAGCTGCCCTGACTAACGAATTGGCAACGCCAGAAAATGCAATTCTTGCCATGGTAATTGCAGTGTTCCACCCTGAACCATCCAACCAGACTTCAAGCGTTTTGAAAGCAGCCATTTCTATGTGAAGCCCTCCTAACATGATGACAAAATGTTTTTCGCCAAAAGTATCAGGCCAGCAACATTGGATTCCTTCTGCTATGGCATACAGTGGCTGATCCATTCCTAACACAGGTGTTTGTCCAAGATTCTGGTGTTGTATAGATGTTTTTACCAGGGTCATGGCGTGTCTGATTAATGCAGTAGTATGAGCATTGTCCATGAGGACAGGCAGCAATCCAATGATGGCAGTTGGAACATCATTGTGTGGTTGTAGAGACGCATAGTATGCAGCCATGACAAACGGTCACTGTTGTCTACTGGCCATGTTTCTAACGTCCTGACACATGTTTCAACCATGCATACTGTTGGACACAATTTTGAACCTCAGAACTGATGTCTGGCTGCTTACGCCCTGATGGTGCAGGCACCAACTGTTCTTTGTTAGGTTCAGGCACAGGGAAAACATTGGTGTAATCAGGTAGCAGCAAAGGAATTCTCCGATTTTGGTTGTTTGCATCATCATCAATGAGTGGTCTCCATTGCTCCTCACCATCATCCTGTGTCACTCTGTGCTGAATGAGGGAGATGCTGCTTTCATGGAAGGAATCAGATGAAGTTGTTGAGCTGGGGTTGTGGTCTATGTTATCAACCATGCCAATTGTGAACAAACTCTTTCTCATGTTTGTTGAGACAACTACCTTATCGTCCTCAAATCTTCGGCAGACATTGTGCGCTATCTGACATGAAACTGACATCACCCTGTCGTACGAAATCCGCAGACCTAGGTCAGAGAATGTACCAATAAGTTCCTTCTTTCATTCTGCATGTAATTTCAGGTCAAGGTTGTTGTTGTGCCAGTGAAAGCTTGAGTCCTTTGCAGTCTTGCGACAGTTGAAAGCAATCACTTGGGAAAGCGTGAGAACAGCTTGCCTGTCTGGCTTTGTACCAGACTCGGGTTGTTCTATAGCTGTTGGACCATCTAGGATGAAGCTCATAAGTGCTTTCAGGAGGCTGGGACGGAATCGTCTTGGCAGCTGTCATTAAACGTTCCACTGAATGTTACTTTTTTCTGAAATAAATCTTTCCTTATGATCTGGGCTGCTTTGACCAACTGAAGGACCTCAGAATCAGAACTGCATACTTTCTTCAAGGCGTTTCAAAGATCTCTGTCAAACAGACGAATGACATTTCTTCCCTGATTTGTACATGTGAGATCTGGAATAGCAGCTTCTATTTTCTGTCGTAGGCGTGTTGAATGTACCTTCGCGTTTGATAGACCAAACTGTGAGAGGCGAGAGGTGTATAGACGAGACAGAGAAGTCATGCTGAAAACTGAGGCTGTGTGAGTATCATCTCTGAAGTTTTCAATGTAAGCCACAACCTCTTCTGATTCTGGTGTCTGGTTTGCTGGAACACGTCTCTGCAAGGCAGACAGACGTTTCACATGATAATGGCAATCCATTGCCACCATGTCTTTGACAGCAAGCTTTCCAAGTAGCTCTATATCGTTCAGTCGCTGGGCATGAACACGACCTTTGTAACAAAATACAAAGGTAAAATCATTGCTCTGTGAAGTCCTGTGGTGCCAGATGACCCATTGCAGAGCAGACATTGTGGTTCACTTCCTTTCTCGTCTGCGACACAACCACCATCATCTAAGCTTCCGTGTTTTCACAGGGCTAGGTTTATCATTCCTTTCTCTTACTGTTCAGAATAGTATTGCTTATTTTCGCACGACATGATTTGTGCCGAGAAGCTTCATGTTTTTTCAGTCTCTTCAAACCCAGATCCATCATTCAGCTTAGATAAGGGAACAGAAAGTGGATTCTCGCCTATTTTCTGAAAAGCTTTCAAATTCTGGGCAATATAAACTTATCCTGCGCCATCACCTTTGGCTCCTTGGCCCTTAAATGGGCATGTAAGAGACGCTTTGTTTGCTGGGTTCTGGCACAGTGCACACAGACTCCAGTCAATAGTCAATTCATCGTCTCCTTCAGTTGAAAACGGTAGACTGGGGCTGTCGATTCGCTTGTAATCACAAGACATCACCGTATATTCCGGCTCACTCCATCAGATCGGTAATACATACAAAAAACAAAAATTTACTCTTGATTGATATGGAACACCATACATTTCATAACGGCGTCAACAGAAACATCGGCAAATTTCACTCAAATAAAACATACGCACAGGCCCGACTGATATGGTGCCAATAAATGTTAATATTTTAAACACAACTTAATTTGAACATTTAGTGTTATAAATGTTGATAATTATTAATGATTATCAATTGTTTTGATGAACAAGGCCAGTACATATTTATTACTATTGTTATGTGATGCTGACAAAGGCAAGAAATAGTGCATGAATTTCAGAATTAATGGAATGCATTCTATTTTTAAAATAATACAATATATCATTTAACCAAAATACAGCATGAAATCGGCAGTCTTCGAATCGCATTCACTGAAAGACTGAAAAAAGTCTACGTCAGTTTCCCGGGCCTTCATAACGTGTTGCCGTAGGCCTATACGGTGATTTCTTTTTCTGCACCCCCTAAAAATTATTCATAGACACCTTTTATATCAGTAGATCGCCCCATTTCAACTACATATATTCTGAGAACTCGTAAAAATATATTTGTCATTTCAGCTTATTTCAACAGTTTTGTAAACTTTTGAAAACAGACGGATTGTATATAAAATATCAACCGGAATGAATTAATTCTCATAGGTCTAACCCGCCAAGTTTACACCGCCGCTAGTGCCAAGCCCGTGATGACAGATCTTGCCGGCCCTGCATACGCGTGAAGGTCTGCTCCCAACATGCAGGTCTTACTGCCCCTATGGTGTCCTGACAGTGTTAAGAATACACTGATTGGAAACTTTGATCGATCACTGCGCCTTACACAGGGTGCTGTGATCGTGTTTCCACCTCCAGATATGTTCGTCATGGTCCATAGTATTTGTGTGTAAGAGGACATGTCTCTACTAAAAAGTGCACAATCGTATGACTTGACTTCCCCACTACTATACCTGGATGGAGATCTCTTTTTTTTTTTTTTTTTTTATTGTCGTTGATCTCTCAGGTGAACATGTGTAGCCTACAGCCGTACCAGTGTCCTAACCCCTCCTACTCGTGTGTATTTGCGTACAGAATATCAATTAGACATGTTAAACATTCTTGTAAGTCATGTCAGTGGCTGGCTTATGGAAACGCGGAAACACCCAGCATACTCGCCCACCAAAAATGTACACCATACAAACACACATACAAACGCATGTACAAACACGTGCACACACGCACACACACACCTACACATATCCAGAGAGAGAGGGGAGAGATAGATAGATAAACAGATAGATAGATATATAAATAGATAGATAGATAGATAGATAGATAGATAGATAGATAGATAGATAGAGAGAGAGGGAGAGAGTGAGTGAAAGAGTGAGAGAGAGAGAGAGACAAAGAGAGATAGATAGATAGAGAGAGAGACAGAGAGATAGAGAGATAGAGAGATAGAGAGAGAGAGAGAGAGATAGAGAGAGAGAGAGAGATAGAGAGATAGAGAGATAGAGAGATAGAGAGAGAGAGACAAAGAGAGATAGATAGATAGAGAGAGAGACAGAGACAGAGAGAGAGAGAGAGAGACAGAGAGAGAGACAGAGAGAGACAGACAGAGAGAGACAGAGAGAGACAGAGAGAGACAGAGAGAGACAGAGAGAGACAGAGAGAGACAGAGAGAGACAGAGAGAGGACAGAGAGAGACAGAGAGAGAGAGAGAGAGAGAGACAGGAGAGAGAGAGAGAGAGACAGAGAGAGAGAGAGAGAGACAGAGAGAGACAGAGAAGGCAGAGAGAGACAGAGAGGAGACAGAGAGAAGAAGACGAGAGAGAGACAGAGAGAGAGAGAGAGAGAGACGAGAGAGGACAGAGAGAGAAGAGAGAGACAGAGAGAGAAGAGAGAGACAGAGAGAGACAGAGAGGAGAGAGAGAGAGAGACAGAGAGAGACAGAGAGAGACAGAGAGAGAGAGAGAGAGAGAGGGCAGAGAGAGAGAGAGAGACAGAGGAGAGAGAGAGAGAGAGACAGAGAGAGACAGAGAGAGACAGAGAGAGAGAGAGAGACAGAGAGAGACAGAGAGAGAGACAGAGAGAGACAGAGAGAGAGAGAAGAGGAGACAGAGAGAGAGAGAGAGAAGAGAGAGACAGAGAGAGACAGAGAGAGACAGAGAGAGACAGAGAGAGACAGAGAGAGACAGAGAGAGACAGAGAGACAGAGAGAAGAGAGAGAAGAGAGAGACAGAGAGAGACGAGAGAGACAGAGAGAGACAGAGAGAGACAGAGAGAGAGAGAGGAGAGAGAGAGAGAGAGAGACAGAGAGACAGAGAGAGAAGAGAGAGAAGAGAGAGACAGAGAGAGACGAGGAGACAGAGAGAGAGAGAGAGAGACAGAGAGACAGAGAGAGACAGAGAGAGACAGAGAGGACAAGGAGAGAGAGAGAAGAGAAGAGAGAAAGAGAGAGAGAGCAGAGAGAGAAACATACATAAACATAATAAAAAACACAACACGCGCGCAGCACCAAGCCACCACGAGAGAAAACACATACATAACATAATACACAAACACACACACATACACGCGCTCACGCGGCACCGGAGCCCCCCACAAAACAACACAACTATACACAACACACACACATACACGCTCACACCACCACACATACACACACACACTACACACACACAACACACACACACACACTACACACAACACACAACACACACACACAACACACACATACACACACACACACCAACAACCACACATACACACACATACACACACACATACACACACACAACACACACACACACACACACACACACACACACACACACACACACACATACACACACACACACAGTACACATATTTTACAACGGAAATGGCTTCCTTTCGCTGAGTTCCCAAAAGTATGTCAACATTCAAAAACACACACTCAAGAAACTAACCCTGATACGCCAAATTTTTCCCTGTTTCATGCTCAAGCGGGACTATCAAGCAAAGGGCGAGAACTTGTCCAAGGGCCGTAACTCATCAAGACCTCACCCTAGAACGAAGTCGAGACCAAAGAAATAAGAGGGAAGCAGGGAGAATTTAATCAAAGGACGTAACTCTTGAGAATTATCTCCCATGTTGTACTTCCTAGTAGGGTAGTTATTGCAGAGTATAAAGGCAGGCTTGGGCGCTCCTTTTTTGAGGAGTGTTCTGAGCTTCCCGTGTTTGTACTTTGTATCTGCTTCTATGCTAGCTGAATGGGTAGCGCAAACTGTGTTAGATTTGAGAAGTACAACATGGGAGATAATTCTGAAGATTATGTCCTTTGATTGAAGTCGAGACCGTTCGGAATGACAAGGACACACGGTAGCAAAGTGGGTAAAACGTCAATTTCTAATTGGAGGATAGTGGGTTCCATTCGCCAAGACACCACCTGGATGGAGATTTTTTGTTGTTGTTGTCGTTGATCTCTCAGGTGAACATGTGTAGCCTACAGCCACGCTAGTGTCCTAATAACCCCTACTACTTGTGTGTATTTGCGAACAGAATGTCAACTAGACATGTTAAAGATTCTTGCAAGTCATGTCAGTGGCTGGATTTAGGAAACATGAAAACAACGGCATTCACGCCCACCAAGAATATACACGTACAAACAAATACATACACACATGCATAACACGCCCCGCGCCGCGCGCGCCCACACACACACACACACACACACACATACACACACACAACAGACACACATACAGAGACGAGGGAGAGATGACAGAAAACAAAGAGAGAGAGAGAGAAGAGAGAGAGAGAGAGAGAAGAGGAGAGAGAAGAAAAACACATACATTCAAATCACACAATCACACGCGCGCTCACAATCACCCACCCACCACAGAAGAAAGCCAACAACACATACAAACACGCACATACACTCGCCCGGCTCACACACACACACACACTCGCCGCGTCACACACAACACACACACACACACACACAACACACACACACACACACGCACGCACGACACACACACACACGCACACTCATAACACAACACACAACACACACACACTCAACCCCCCCCCCCCCACACACACACACATTGAATAGCCTGAACTTTAGCACTTAAAAACGCTGAACAGAAAATCCAAGAAGTTCCAAAAGACCCAGGCAATGTAATGAAAAGACATCATGGTGATAACTGAACCTGCCAAGGATATTATATACTAACGTCATAATATTTTTCCGCACGGATATACGTACGGTAGACCCATTCTCACAGTTTACATCGAAAGATTGTAAGATTATGATGTTTAGACAGTTGGTTCTACTCGATGATGAAACTGTCATGTCTAGTGTTCTGTGCCACCTGGTAATGTAAAGATTGCCTGTTTGTTGCCCATCTAATGTCAGCAGCTGTTTTGGTGGTGTCTGTTCGTGTTTATGCATACAAACTTGTTCCTTGGTCCCGTTTTCCATCACTTCATGAGTTTGTCCATCCACAAGCTTTCTTCTTTTCTTGCTGTTCTTGTTTTTGTTCCTGTTGTTGTTCTTCTTCTATCCTTCTTGTTCTTGTTCTTTTTCTTTTTGTTCTTCTTGTTGTTGTTCTTCTTCTACATCTCTTCTTCTTCTAATTCTTGTACTTCTTGTTTTTGTTGTTGTTGTTCTTCTTCTTGTTCTTCTTCGCTTCTTCGTCTTCTTCGTCTTCCACCTCCTCCTCCTTCTTCTTCTTTTTTTTTCCTTTTTCTTCTTCTTCTTCGTCGTCGTCGTCGTCGTTGTCGTTTACTTCTTCTTCTTCTTCTGTTCTTCTTTTTTTTCTTCTTGTTCTTCTTGTTCTTATTCTTCTTGTTCTTGTTCTTCTTGTTCTTGTTCTTCTTTTCTTGTTCTTGTTCTTCTTGTTCTTGTTCTTCTTGTTCTTGTTCTTCTTGTTCTTGTTCTTGCTCTTGTTCTTCTTGTTCTTGTTCTTTTTCTTCTTCTTCTTTTTCCTTTTCTTCCTTTCCTCCTCGTCGTCGTCGTTTTCTTGTTGTTGTTGTTGTTGTTCTTCTGTTGTTGTTCTTCTTCTTGTTCTTGTTCTTCTTGTTGTGTTCTGCTTCTTCTGTTCTTTTTGTTCTTCTTGTTCTTGTTCTTCTTTTCCTTCTTCCTGTTCTTCTTTTTCTTCTTCTTCTTTGCACTAGCTCAAGAAGTTTGGACTTTGTGCTTTGGAGTTTGTTCAATCGGGATTCATCGCACACGGATCAATTCATATGCGCTCAACCCAAATCTGCCCGCAATGATCTGGAAGACGGCCTGAGTTTGCTCAAAACCATAAATGTGGTAAGGTTTTTAAATTGGGACGCTATGTGTGTGATTGTTGGTGGGTGTGGTGTGTGTGTTGTGTTGTGTGTGTGTGTGTGTGTGTGTGTGTGTGTGCGTGTGTGTGTTTGTTGTGTGTGTGTGTGTGTGTTTTGTTTGTGTGTGTGGTGTGGTGATGTGTGTGCGTGTGCGTGTACGTGTTGTCTGTACATAATCTTGTATCTAACAGCTAGACTGCACATGCATTACACTGTTACAAAAAATCAAATATTGTCCACATTCTGCTTAAAAATCGGAGTGGGGAGGGGCGCAGAAGAGGAGACAGGAGGTAATGAGATAAACACACACACACACACACACACACACACACACACACACACACACACACACACACACACCACGCACCACACACACACACACACACACACACACACACAAACTGTTATTTACTGCAAAAGCTACGTCTTTACAAAATTTACACAAAACATTCTAACCATTAGAAAAACTCAGATCAATCTTATCAGTTAAAATTTCAGAATCATTGTTCACAGTCCTGTTAATGTATTGCTTAATTATGAGTTGTACTTACTTAAATTCCTTCGCATGTAATATTACTTATGTTAAGATTGTCATTTTATATTACCGCTACTCAGTCAACATTCTCCCTGCCCATCAACGCCATCTCCTCCTCCATTCCCGTCTATATCATCTAGTGAACAGGTTAATAAGAACGAACACAACACACACACACAAGTTCGAAAGGCGATATACATACACCATACATTTTTGTCAAGCCTTGAAGAAGAAAAAAAAAAAAAAACAAAACAAAACAAAAAACAACCAAAGACATAAATTGAATTTAAAAAAAATCAGTATTCATTATGACAAGCTATCGTGTTAGAGTGTGTAGGGTCATTGAAAGGGTTAGCGTTAACGATACACGTAGATTTCAGGCTGGTATGTACCTCACTGAGTGGCTGAAAAACAAAGAGGGTGGAAGAGATGCTTGAGGCAACAAGAGATAGAGACAGATGGAAGTCCACGATCGCCAACGCCATGCGGCAAGGCACCTGATATCGATGATAATGATGATGATGATGATGATGATGATGATGACCTCACTCCAAAACAGACCCGGTCAAAACTGTCATATGTGCCACGCCCTACCCTATTCTCTTTCTCTCCTTCTCCCGTCCCCTCTTCCTCTCCCCCCCCCCATTTTCTCTTAGCTAACCTGTACAGGTAAGCATATTAAATATGGGTTTTGTTTGTTCGCTTGGTTGTTTGTGTGTGTGTGTTTTTTCTGTCTCATTTCTGCGCCGTTTCACTGGCCAGAGATTCTGGGAATTTTTCTTTCTTCTTTTTTTCACAATGCTGTGATGAAGCGTGATGATTGGGATGATAACCATGATGCTATGGAGTTCCATTGTGGTTTGAGACAGCGTGACAAGGCTGTGTTCCGCGCTCATTTTCATAACATTTCCTGGAGTCCACCAGGCCCGAGAAGATACAGACATCTGCGGTGGTGGACAGGAGATTTGAGCAACACCCTCAATAACGATGCACCCGTGATTGGATGAAAATCGACTGTGTGGTCAGCTTCAACGAGCCCATTGCACACTCTGCTCGGGGTGGAACTGGTTGGGTCGTAAAATTATGCATATATCTGTATATATATATATGTATATATCTATATCATATCTATCTATTATATGTATATATATATATATATATATATATATATATATATATATATATATATATACACACACATACACGAGCGCGCACGCACACACACACATACAATACAAACAAACAAACAAACACATACACATACGCACACACACAACACACACACACACACACGCGCGCGCACACACACACACAAACAACACACACACACACCGCGCGCCCACACACACACACACACACACACACACACACACACACAGATCTGGCTCCTGGCGAGGAGGAGTAAAGAGAACGCTTTCTCGAGAAAGTGGAGGAGGGGGGTTGTGATGGGGAAATATAATCAGTGTTTATTAAGACAAAACTACAGTGGTACAGTTGGGGTCAAGAAAAGGGTTAAGGTTCAGCTTTGTCAATGAACGATTATAGAAGACTAGACTGACATGTGCCTTGTCCAATCAAAAACACCACACCAGTACCAACGACGACGACAACGACAATAACAACAACAACAACACAACAACAACAACAACAACACAACAACACACAACAACAACAACGCCCTGGTAACTCAGGAAAGTGACAGGTATCGCCACCCCTTGCTTTCCTTCATCCTCCCTCTCTTCCACCCTCACCACCTCCATACAATCAGTTAATTCGTTATTCCTCCCCCACCCCCACCCCCACCCCTATATGAGAGGGAGAAAGTGGGGGTTTAAAATGTCCTTTTTTTTTTCTTGATGAGATAGGGAAAAGTGGAAGATTTGTTAATTTAGTTGTTTGTTGGGTTTTGGGAGGTTGCCTATGTTGCTCACCTTTTTTTAATATATTTTTTTCTCCCATTTTCTACGTCACTTTAATGCCACAGAAGCTGGAACAGTTTTCACTATGTGATGATGATGATGTCGATGTGGATGATAATCATGATGTTATGGAGTTCCATCTAGGATTGAGACTGCGTGACAGGGCTGTACTCTACGCTTACTATCATAATATATCCTGGCGTCAACCAGACCCGAGAGATACACACACCTGCAGTGTTGGTCAGAAGATTTGAG
>JAPXFY010000023.1:62121732-62126732 GCA_030674185.1 Monoplex corrugatus
TCTCCGGATAATCATGTCTCACCACTCTCCACACAATCTTGTCTCACCACTCTCCACACAATCATGTCTCACCACTCTCCACACAATCATGTCTCACCACTCTCCACACAATCTTGTCTCACCACTCTCCAGACAATCTTGTCTCACCACTCTCCACACAATCTTGTCTCACCACTCTCCACACAATCAGTCTCACCACTCTCCACACAATCATGTCTCACCACTCTCCACACAATCATGTCTCACCACTCTCCACACAATCATGTCTCACCACTCTCCAGATAATCTTGTCTCACCACTCTCCACACAATCATGTCTCACCACTCTCCACACAATCATGTCTCACCACTCTCCACATGCAATCACGTCTCACCACTCTCCACACAATCACGTCTCACCACTCTCCACACAATCTTGTCTCACCACTCTCCACACAATCATGTCTCACCACTCTCCACACTCACCACACTCCACACAATCATGTCTCACCACTCTCCACACAATCATGTCTCACCACACTCCAGACAATCATGTCTCACCACTCTCCACACAATCATGTCTCACCATTCTCCACACAATCATGTCTCAACCATTCTCCGGACAATCATGTCTCAGCACTCTCCGGACAATCATGTCTCAACCATTCTCCAGACAATCATGTCTCACCACTCTCCGGACAATCACCTTCCAAAGTCCAGCAAGAGAGGGGTCTTCCATTCTCTCTTGGTCCAGAGGCTGGGCTGGACCTGGTTGGTGCACGTTACGTGGCTTTGTTCATCGGTTTGTCATCTCCCCACCTTGCCATTCGGTTTGTAAACAAGGCATCTGATGACTGGGTCCGAATGGGTCATGCAACGCAAGGACAGTCTCCCCTTTGCTTGATGAAATGGCCTTCGAATGGTGTCCGGAGCTTGGAAGGTGATTGTCCAGAGAGTGGTGAGGCAACCAGTGTCAATGATTTACAAGATCTTTCACATGGTGTTGGCGATCATGGCCCTCCATATGTATCTATCCCTTGTGGCCGCAAGCACATGTTCCACCCTCTCTGTCCTCAGCCACCCCTTTCACATGCACGTTTGATATTTTGCATGAGTAAACATGCAAACAGCATTTAGGCACTGGCAGGTCTGCACACATGTTGACCTGGGAGATGAGAAAAAGTCTTCACCTTTTAACCGAACAGGCCGAGATATTTATAGGGGCGGATCGAACCCAGGGTCCTTAGAGTGGAAATCTAACGTTTACGCACTTGACTGCTGTGCTCGTCAGAGAGAGAGAGAGAGAGGAGAGAGAGAGAGAGAGAGGGAACAGACAGACAGAGAGACAGAAAGACACACACACACACAGAGACAGACAGACAGACAGAAAGACACACACACAGAGGGGCAGACACAGAGAGATAGAAAGCGATGGAGAGAGAGAGAGAGAGAGAAGAGAGAGAGAGAGAGAGAGAAAACAACAAAGCAACAACAGCAACAAATGAAAAGAAGACAAACGAACCACAGTAATACCAAAGAAATAAGAGGGAAGCAGGGAGAATTTTTATAACATAATCAAAATACATAACTCCCATGTTGTATAAACTTCTCAAATCTAACACAGTTTGCGCTACCCATTCAGCTAGCATAGAAGCAGATACAAAGTACAAAAACAGTAAGCTCAGAACACTCCTCAAAATAATAGCGCCCAAGCCTACCTTTATACTCTGCAACTATCCTACATACAACAATGAGAGAGGAGAGAAATACATACAATATATTTGTCTTATGTTCAAGATTGACATCGCCTTTTATTCTTGAACTGACCAAAACACACACACATAGACAAGACAGAACATATACAGGGTTGCTTCCAAGGCATATAGGTAATACCAAAGAAATTAGAGGGAAGTAGGGAGGATTTTTATAATATAATCAAAGGACATAACTCTTGAGAATTATCTCCCATGTTGTATAACTTCTCAAATCTAACACAGTTTGCACTACCCATTCAGCTAGCATAGAAGCAGATACAAAGCACAAAAACAGTAAATTAACATGGAAGGAAATAGATATGGTGAAGTGTAAAAATGCAGGGCTTCAATAGCTCAGTTATTTAACCATCGGGTTCAAATACCACTGCTGTGAGTTCGAACCTCGGGGTACTTGCTCTACATTAAACTGGTCTGTCACTGCCTATCTTAATATATTTTGATTCCGGCAATGTCAGTGCAAAACTATATAAACGCCCTCAGCCTCCGCTTCATCACTGAGATGGATGTCCACGTCGGCCATGTCATCTGAGGTGAGCGCAAATCCATTCACAGGAGTGGAGAGACAGCGGAAAGGTTGGAACAGAGTAGAAATACCGGAGATAAAAATCAGGTCGGCCAGGTAAACAACATAAATCAACTGAAGTGGGATAGAGGAAGTGGGGGAAAGGATGTCAGAGAGGTGAAGTGCACGTGTACTTAATTTCAATGCTCACAGTGGATTTTCAGCATCTACCGGCCAAGCCAAAACAACATTCAAGAATATGGAAAGCATTCTTACAAACAAATGCCTACCAATTAACATCAGGAAGAGAGTTCTTGAATGTTATATAGAACCAATAATGTTGTACGGTTGCGAGGCGTGGACAGTCAACAAGCAAAGCCACAACAAGATTGAGGCAGCCGAGGTGTGGTTTCTGAGAAGGATGTTGAGAGTTCCATGGACAGCAAAGAAAACAAACGAGACTGTCTTGATGGAGGCAGACACAAGTAGATCATTCATAAGGAAGATTAGGAAAAGGCAGGCAAAATTCATAGGCCATTTTATGAGGAAAGGGGAATTGGAGCACCTGGTCACAACAGGAAAGCTGGAGGGAAGGAGAGCACCGGGTAGACCCAGGGAGAAGATACTAGACGGACTTGCAGTGTGGCTGAAGACAGGGAGGGTGGAAGAGATGCTTGAGGCAACAAGAGACAGAGACAGATGGAAGTTCATAATCGCCAACGCCATACGGCAAGCACCTGATGATGATGATGACCGGCCTTTAGTTGAGTGTACCATGGGTTCATTGGAAAGGCTTGGGACCACATAGTCGAGTTTCATCCACTTCACGGATGAGTCAATAAGAGTATTGCTCACATCTCCTTACCAACACTGCAGGTGTATCTCTCGGGCCTGGTTGATGCCAGGATATGTTATGACGGAAAACGTAGTTTAGCCTGTCATGTAGTCTCAATCCTAGATGAAATTCCACAGCATCATGATAATCATCTTCATCGTCATTATCACCATAAGCATAGTAAACTCGTCCCAGCTTCTTGTGGCCATTAATTGTCTGTCTCTCCATCTTGCCGTTTCAGAGAGAAAACCGTTGGTGATTTGATTTAATCTGTCCATCATGCAAAGAACAGAAGGCAGATGAAGGCCATTTTGCTTTCAGTTGTACAGCACTTAGTGGTATCAGAAGACACGTATACAGCATACAAGTGTTGATGATAGCCTTGCCTATGGATCTTTATCAAATTTGGGTCAAAGATTTACGCAAATGAGGACACGCGATCAGATAGATTCGGAAGTCGTCAAGGTCAAACAAACAAACAAACAAACAAACAAACAAACAAATAAACAAACAGCAAACAGCAAACAAACTGACCGACCAACCAACCAACCGACCGACCGACCGACCGACCACTCAACCACTCAACCACTCAACCAACAACCAACCAACCAACCAACCAACCAACCAACCAACCATCCAACCAACCAACCATCCAACCAACCAACCATCCAACCAACCAACCAACCAACCAACCAACCAACCAACCAACCAACCAACCAACCAACCAAGAAGACACATTGTCTAAAATCATCACTTTTTGAGAAAGGTGCGCAAAAACACTCTGTCAGGAACTTCTGACAATTTGCACATTCTATTTTCACTGTTGCAACAGATTACTGTCATCCTCGCTTCACGACGTTTTATCTTCTCTGAAGCTTCTTGAAAGGTCACAATGACCTTATAAAGTACAAACTGAGTACAAACTCTGGGTTTCCTGTGATGAGGAGTTTTGTTTGAAAAGGGAAATTGTTACAATGGCTTAACCATCTTGATTCCATTTGGTCCCTTTTTTATCGCACTGGACGAGGCGGCAGGGAAGTTTTTAGTCTTCTTTTTATTATCCGTTGTTTGGTGTTTGTGGTCTGTTTGTGACCGTGCGTTCGCGCTTGACAAAGGCCGGTTGGCCGAAAATTTGCGCTTGTTTTGTTTTGTTTTGTTGAATACGCGCTTGCATTGGTTTTCTTGTTCTTCTGGTTTCTGTTTGCTTGGGCGCGGGCAGTCACACTTGTTTTGGAATCTCGTGTTAACCATCTTGTCATTTTTTCCCCCTATTTGTGGGTTTAATTTTGTTTTTTGTTTTGTTTTGTTTTATTTTTGTTTTTGGTGGTAATTTTACGTATTAGCATTCTTTCGTAACATTACTCTTCAAGCTCATCTGGATTCGCTACGATTTACACATAATCAAACTGTTAAATGGAGCATGGAAAACTCAAGCTGTTGGGCTAGCTGACCACATTCCACTACGTTGATTCACAGTCTGCACAATTTAGGGTGATCATCAGGACAGTCTGCAACTAACAATTTGTCGTCGTTGTTGTCGTTTTTTGTCGTTGTCGTTGTTGTCTATAATTCTTTTCGTGGATGTGATGGATGGTTAGACAGACAGGTCATTGACAGTTAATTGTGTCGTCTGGTGGTAATGAAGTCTGCTCTGTGATGTAAACAGCAGCCTTCCGTGGATAATGAAGGGGTTGTGTGTATTTGTGTGTGTGTGTGTGTGTGTGTGTGTGTGCGTGCGTGCGTGTGTGGTGGTGTGTGTGTGTGTGTGTGTTGTTGTTGTTGTGTGTGTGTGTGTTGTGTTTGTGTTGTGTGTGTGTGTGTGTGTGTGTGTGTGTGTGTGTGTGTGTGTGTGCATAGTGTGTGTGTGTGTGTTGTGGTGTGTGTGTGTGTGTGCATAGGTGTGTGTGTGT
>JAPXFY010000023.1:62131732-62139232 GCA_030674185.1 Monoplex corrugatus
GCCATGTTCGTATTCTTCCTTTCTTTAATTAAACAATAGACAAACTTGAGGTAAGACTTAAGCCATGTTCGTATCTTTCTTTCTTTAAACAGAGACAAACTTGAGGTAAGACTTAAGCCATGTTCGTATCTTTCTTTCTTTAAACAGAGACAAACTTGAGGTAATTCTTAAGCCATGTTCGTATTCTTTCTCTCTTTAAACAGAGACAAACTTGAGTTAAGTTTTAAGCCATTTTCGTATTCTTTCTTTCTTTAAACAGAGACAAACTTGAGGTAAGTCTTAAGCCATTTTCGTCTTTCTTTCTTTAAACAGAGACAAACTTGAGGTAAGTCTTAAGCCATTTTCGTCTTTCTTTCTTTAAACAGAGACAAACTTGAGGTAAGTCTTAAGCCATTTTCGTCTTTCTTTCTTTAAACAGAGACAAACTTGAGGTAAGTCTTAAGCCATTTTCGTCTTTCTTTCTTTAAACAGAGACAAACTTGAGGTAAGTCTTAAGCCATTTTCGTCTTTCATTCTTTAAACAGAGACAAACTTGAGGTAAGTCTTAAGCCATTTTCGTCTTTCTTTCTTTAAACAGAGACAAACTTGAGGTAAGTCTTAAGCCATTTCGTCTTTCTTTCTTTAAACAGAGACAAACTTGAGGTAAGTCTTAAGCCATTTTCGTCTTTCATTCTTTAAACAGAGACAAACTTGAGGTAAGTCTTAAGCCATTTTCGTCTTTCTTTCTTTAAACAGAGACAAACTTGAGGTAAGTCTTAAGCCATTTTCGTCTTTCTTTCTTTAAACAGAGACAAACTTGAGGTAAGTCTTAAGCCATTTTCGTCTTTCTTTTTTTAAAAACAGAGACAAACTTGAGGTAAGTCTTAAGCCATTTTCGTCTTTCTTTCTTTAAACAGAGACAAACTTGAGTTAAGTTTTAAGCCATTTTCGTATTATTCATTTCTCTTCACATAAGAAAATTTGTGAATCAAATATTCGCATGCTTTTTTTCTTCTTTCTTTTTACATAGACAAACTTGAACCAAGTTTCTAGCCATTTTCATATTCTTTCTTTCCTTGCACGTGGGCATATTCTGAACAATATTTTTATATGTTTTCATTCATCTTTTGCTTCACAATAAACAGACATCTAACACACACTGTGGCAACAACAACAAAATGACAAAATGAAATGTATACACATATGAAAAGACAATGTTGACATATGAACTCCATATAGCATAGAGAATATAGAGAATGTCTATTCTGAGCAATATTGTTTTTCTCTTTCTCGGGAGCGTGTGCACGTTGCTCGGCTATACTGTGTACGCTGGCGCGTCCTTGCTGGGTGTTTTCGTGTTTCCGTAAGCTACCAGACACTGACATGACTTACAGTATCCTAAGATCTTTAACGTGCGTATTTGATATTCTGTGAGCGTAATGCAAGAATGGGGTTTGGGTACTGACAGGTCTCTACATATGTTAACCTGGAAGATAGCAAAAAAAAAAACAAAAAACAAACAAACAAACAACCTCTACCATTCACCCACCAGGCGGGAGGAAGTAGGCAAGATCGAACCTCAGGCCTTCAGATTGGAAGTCTAAAGTCTTATCCGCTGGACCATCGTGCTCATCAGACACTATTGGAATGATGCTGGTAATGATGAAGTGAAACTGATCTGCAATAAATGGACATGTTTAATGCTACTGCTTCTGCTGTTGCTGGTGCTATTGCTGTTGCTGATATTCTTGTACATGTTTAATGCTACTGCTTCTGCTGTTGCTGGTGCTATTGCTGTTGTTGAGATTCTTGTACATGTCTAATGCTACTTCTTCTGCTGTTGCTGGTGCTATTGCTGTTGTTGAGATTCTTGTACATGTCTAATGCTACTTCTTCTGCTGTTGCTGGTGCTATTGCTGTTGTTGAGAGTACATGTCTAATGCTACTTCTTCTACTGTTGCTGGTGCTATTGCTGTTGTTGATATTCTTGTTATTGCTACAATTACTATACTCCCTACCACCACCTTACTTTTGCTGCTTAAGGTTAGGTCACACGTAGAACACGAAAGAGTGTTTTTTGTTGTGTGTCACACGGCTGACTCTAGTTTTTCTTGTTGTTTTAATGCAAAACACTGGATTTGTTTTGTTCTCGTCTATCATCGCCTTGTACGTACAACATACACATCTGCTGTTGTTGATCTACAGAATAGGAACAACCTAAGAAGCAACATTAAAAAAACAAAAACGTAACTGCGATAAAATAAAGAAACAAAAAAGAAAAAAAAAGACATAGGAAAAGCAGAGAGCAAATAGAAAGAAACAGAAGAGAAGACGAAACGACAGACAGAGAAGAGAGAGAAGAGAAGAAGACAGAAGACAGAGAAAGAGACAGACAGAAAGAGAGACAGAGAGAGAGAAGAGAGACGAGAGAGACAAAAGCAGACAGAAGACAGAAGAGACAGAGACAGAGACAGAGAGACAGAGAGAAGACAGACAGACAGAGAGAGACAGAGAGAGCAGAGAGACAGAAGACAGAAGAACAGAAGAGAAGAGAGAAGAGAGAGACAGAGAGAAGACAGACAGACAGACAGAGAGAGAGAGAGGACAGAGAGAAGAGACAGAGAGAGAAGAGACAGAGAGAGAGGACAGAGAGACAGAGAGAGAGACAGAGAGACGGAGAACAGACAGACAGAAGACAGACAGAGGACAGAGAGAACAGAGAGATAGAGACAGAGAGAGACAGAAAGCAGAGAGACAGAAAGAGAGACAGAGAGAGAGACAGAGAGACAGAGAGAGAGAGACAGAGAGACAGACAGAAAACAGACAGAGGCAGAAACAGAGAGATATTGAGACAGAGAGACAGAAAGGCAGAGAGGCAGACAGTGAGACAGAGAGACAGAGGAGAGAGACAGGCAGAGAGACAGAGAGACAGACAAAGAGAAAGAAAGGGAGAGAGAAGAGGACAGACAAACAGGCAGACAGACAGACAGACAGGCAGGCAGACAGACAGACAGACAGACAGACAGACAGACAGACAGACAGACAGAATAGGAATCAAATTCGAAAACAGATCTTTATTCAATAAGGTCAAAATCCCATTTGACGGAGGGTAAGCACGTCATAAACATTACGGAAACACAAGATATAATGCAGTCGATCTTAGATAATACACATCTTAAACATTATGAAAATACAATATAGGTGAGAGAAAGACAGAGACAGAGAGATAGAGAAACAGACAGAGAGACAGAGAGAGCGAGAAAGTCGCCACATAGCGAGGTAGTGTAGGCTTTAAGCTTATCGCCTTCACACAGGAAGAAAGCATTAAACACTGTAACATAATTAATTAACACCGATTTGAGATCTCGACACGTGACCTGTGAAGTGAGAGAGAGAGAGAGAGAGGAGAGAGGGGGGGTAGGAGGGAGGGAGAGAGAGAGACAGAGAGAATACATATACTATAGTCTTTCTCTCTTTCTCATACAGATACACATACACTCATTCGCTCATTTACAAACACACACACTCTCTGTTTCTCTTCTCTCTCTCTCTCTCTCTCTCTCTCACACACACACACACACACACACACACACACACACACACACACACACACACACACACGGGTGCACGCACATACACACACATCACACACACACACACACACACACACACACACACACACACACACACACACACACACACTCCAAGCAAACCAACCATCAAATTAAATAAAGAAAAAGAAAGCAGAACAAAAAAGTAAGGAACAAATAACAACCAACCAACCAACCAACCAACCAACCAACAACCAACAACCAACTAATAAACTACTCAACCTACCGACCAACTAATGCTACTTCTTCTGCTGTTGCTGATCAACCAATCAGACATTTACGCAAACAAGCAACCACATTTACGCTAACAAGCAACCACATTTACGCTAACAAGCAACCAATCAACCAGCCAACCAACCAACCAACCAACCAAGCAAATAAACTCTGAACACGGCATACAGTTACCTTCAACACAGCGGCAGCCACCAGCAGCAGCAGAAGCACACAACCAACACTGTTCGCTGACCTCATGTTTGCCAATGTCTTCATCACATCTGCCACCTCTGTTTAGTTAATAAACGAGTCAAAAATGACTCCACACAGATCGTTTTCAGTCTTCGAAGCAGCAAAGGCAAACACAGTCCATATTGACTTTCATTTGTTTTACCAACGAGTCAGGTTCGGTGACAAACAGCTTGTAAACTTTCACAGAATATGTCCAGTCTTTAAAAAATACAAGAAGAAAATGTTAACCCGTTGGCTGAAAAGTAAAACAAAGAGAATTGAATTACAAGATTTCAGCAATACACTAAAGATTCGTCATACTGTGACAAATGAGATCACAACGATTTTGTTAGTGTGAATTTTATCACTGAATCACAAAATCGTCGATCATTATTCACTGAACTAGTGCATTCCTTACTAAGAATGCTCTGTAACCAATTACACGTGCGTAGAAAGGTTAAACTTTATACATAAAAATCTAACCAGACAAGCAAAAGACATATCACTTCTATAAAACTTTGACAAGCAGGTTAATATCAGAGACTGGTTTTTTTTTCTTTCTTCTCAATTTAAGAAAAGGAAGACAACAGCCTCACTGAAGCGAATCACCAGCAACATAATATGCATTCATACGAAGAATTTGACTCTCTGACTTAAAAAAAACTTTCCGTTTGATAAAGACTAGGACTCCTCAAAATAGTTTTGAAAAAAACAATTATCATTTATTCTCGGCGTTTCAATGAAATCTAATATTTATTTATTATTTATCTGTCTTCACTTTTGAATCAGCATTGCTTCTCTCAGTTTATCATTAGAAAGAAACAATTCAGAAACCATTGCTTCTGTGTTAGAGAGATCATACATATCCTTTCACTTCTGAATATAATCACACGTCAGTTAGAGTTTCATGCAAACGAAGAAAATCAGTAACATATAGCTTTTGTTTTTGCAGCGTATTCCCTTTTTAACTCGCTTCTAAACAAACATGACAACCGTCAGTGTTGTTAATATAAACCCTTCACATTTAACTGAAAAACAGTATCTGGCTGCCTGTTTATTTTCCATTAAATAAAGGCAATACAAATAATACAAATAATGTCTAGCCTATGTTCTTTCATGATCAGAGAGAGAGAGGAAAAGAGAGAGAGAGAGAGAGGTAAAGATATATATATATCTGTTTTCAAATCTCTCTCTATAGTCTACTGTTTTCAAATCTCTCTCTATAGTCTACTGTTTCAATCTCTCTCTATATTACTGTTTCAAATCTCTCCTATATCTAATCTGACTATATATATATATATATATATATATATATATATATATATATATAGAGAGAGAGAGAGAGGAGAGAGAGAGAGGAGAACATCTCTCTGTTTATCTTGAGTAGAGAGAAAGACAGAGAGACACACAGAGACAGAGACAGAGACAAAGAGAAGATCAGTCTTCTTTTTTGACGAGTAGAGTCAGAGTGAAAAAAAAAAGATTTGAAAACAGTCTTCCTTTCACTTGTAACTGAGAGAAAGAGAAAGAGACAGAGACAGAGACAGAGACAGAGAGACTGTCTTCTTTTTTTGACGAGTAGAGTCAGAATTAGACTATAGAGAGAGATTTGAAAACAGTAGACTATAGAGAGAGATTTGAAAACAAAGCTATAGAGAATTTGAAAACAGTAGACTATAGAGAGAGATTTGAAAACAGTAGACTATAAGAGAGATTTGAAAACAGTAGACTATAGAGAGAGATTTGAAAACAGTAGACTATAGAGAGAGATTTGAAAACAGTAGAATATAGAGAGAGATTTGAAAACAGTCTTCCTTACTACAGTCTTAGCTTGAGCCTCGAGAAACAAGAGTAAGCGAGAGACAGTGAACCTTACGCCACGCAATTTACAGCAGCCAAGGTACAAGTGCACGTCCAATGTCCGCAAGCAAACACTGGCTCAGTCTCTTGTGTTTCTTCTGAGGGCCCAACGGGACAAGCCCAGCTTTTTATACCGCAGGGGATTTTTTTTGTGTGGGGGACCCCATTTCCCCTAGCCCCCCTTCCCCCACATTAGAACCCTCTTCTCTCCTCCCCCCCTGCCCCCCCCCCCCCCCAATCTCCTTCCTGTCGTTTCTGCAAACAGAGAGAGGACGTTGTGCCTGCCTACCGCCCTGTCCCCCTCCCTCCCACCTCACTCTCTCTTTCTCTCTCTTTCCTCCATCCGTGCATGTTTGTCTCACTCCCCCACCCCCCTTCCCCCGTCACGTGTCTCCGTCTCCCCCACTCCTCTCTCCCCTCTCCCCTCTCCCACCTCTCCGTTTTCTAACCTTACCTGCATTTCGCCTGCCTCCCTTCCCCCCCCCCCACTCCTTCGTTTGTGCTCTCTCTCCCTGCCCCCACTCTCACTCTCTCTCTCTTCCCCTTCCTCTCCGTGCCTTTGTGTGTTTTGCTCTCTCTCTCTCTCTGTCTCTCTCTTTTTGTCTCTCTCTCTTTCTCGCTCGCTTTCTCTCTCTCTCTCTTGTACACTTAAGTTTTTATCTAATCGCAAGCCTCTCTCTCTTTCAAGCCTCTCTGATTCTTAGGTTAATCAGAAAATCTGTTTTTAAAATGACAAAGAGATAAAGATATTTCACACATTTGCAGGTCAATGTCGCTATCATATGTGGTCTTTAAACCACTTGAAAGACACGTTCACAAAACACATCATGAAATTTATATAAAAAAAAATCATTCACTATGTCACCCACTTCAATCAGAATTCCGTCAACATCATTCATGCAACACTGTTCTTGTAAACACAACAAACCCATGGTTATAAGTAATAAATGGTGCAAAATTTATCAGGAGTTTTCTTCTTAAACTTTAAGAAAGCAATTGACCTCATTGACCATAAAACCCTTGTTTCAAACCTTAATAATATCAATCTAAACAACACCCATATCCTTCCTTTCTTGCGATCATATCTTAAGAAAAGGACGATACGACGTATATAATTATGCTCATGGCAGATTTTTTTTCTGAAAGAAAGAGTATCGTTTGGTGTACACAAGGTTCGATTCTACGTCCTGTCTTATTTTGTGTCTATTTTAATGAATATCATATACTTGCTGACGGCACCACTCTAAACACATGCGGGAAAGAGATGTCTAAAGTCTAAGAAACATAACAATCTAAGAAACATAACAACTATGTTTAAACCAAGTATCAGAATGGCATATTGCAAACCATACTAACAATGCATAGATCAGGCCTACAAGAATGAAATCAATGGTGATAACAACCCGCCCAAAACACCAAAACTATGCCTTCAAATAATTCTAGATGGATTTGAATATAGAAGACGTTTCTGAACACCGTGTATTTGGTGTATATGTAGAGCACCTGGGACAACAGGAAAGCTGGAGGGAAAGAGAGCATCGGGTAGACCCAGGGAGAAAATGCTGGACGGACTTGCGGAGTGGCTGGGGACGAGGAGGGTGGGGGA
>JAPXFY010000023.1:62146732-62149232 GCA_030674185.1 Monoplex corrugatus
TGATTTAACCAGGTAAGATTATGATCATTTGTTACGCCTAAGATTCTGTGAAAATCGACTTCTTCAAGAACCCGTTACATATTTATACAATATGTATATGTATACACACATACACACACACACACACACACACACACACACACACACACACACACACACACACACACACACACAACACACACACACATATATATATATATATATATATGTATATATGTGTGTGTGTGTGTGTGTGTGTATATATATATATGCGCGTGCGCGCGCGTGTGTTTGTGTGTGTGAATTGGCAGTATTCTAAAGAAACGTTCTGCTTTTTTTTTCTTGTTGTCATAAAAACGTATTTTGATTTTTGTGGGTGAAGTACTTTGTGATTAAGTTCCATCCCTTATCAGATTGTTAATATTGTTTTGTAATTATTTTCAACCTTGCATTACAGAGGGTGATTTATGTGGATTGTTGCATCATCTCCAAACAGTGAGCTTTCATACGGGGTGCCTCAGGGTTCTGTTTTGGCCCATGTACATATGGGCCAAAATACACCACTGAGGTACTCCATAGAGATGCAGCTGAGTTAAAGAGAACAAGAGTTGTTGTCAGTTGGTGAGAGAGACATTAATCAGTTTTAACGTATTTGTTGACAGGCCATACATAGTTGATTTTTCTAGAAAAAGTTCATGTCAATTAAATGAATGCTTTCTGAAAGTTAACAAACAGGACACCCACATTTTGTTATCGTTCGTTATGGAGCAGCCAGCCAAGAAGGCTTGTAAGCACTGATTAACATGAATGATGTCTTCTAAATCAAGATGACTTCTGAGAAACTGATATCTTTTGATTCAAATGTGTACTGATACGTTTTCTGTGTGTTTTCCAAAGGTTGTGAGGGAATGTGTAGGATTCAAATTGCTAAAGAATTTGAGAAATATGAACTGACTTGTATATAGGAAATATTTTGGCCTGTTTGATATATATATATATATATATATATATATATATATATATATGTAAGTATATATATATATATGTGTACATATATAGATGTAGATAATAGATATAGATATAGATATATAATAGAAACCATAGATAATGGGTTGGAGCTAAATAGCAAGAAGACTGAAGTCATGGTAATCAGTAAAATACAAGAAAATCCCCTTATGCAAAATAACAGCAAATGGCACAACATTAAGACAAGTTAATAAGTTTACATATCTAGGAACAGTCATCTCACCAGACGGCAGATGCAAATTAGAAATAGCCAGAACAATAGGCCAAGCTAAAACAGCATTCAAGAAAATGAAAAGCGTTCTTATCAACAAATGCCTATCAATTAACATTAGGAAGGGAGTTCTTCAGTGTTATAAAAAACAGATAATGTTATACGGTTGTGATGCGTGGACAGTCAACACGCAAAGTCAGAACAAGACTGAAGCAGCTGACATATGGTTTCTAAGAAGAATGTTAAGAGTTCCATGGACAGCACACATGAAAAAGACAGCACACACAAAAAAGACAGTTTTGAAAGATCCAAACACAAAAAAGAGCACTAACAAAGAAGATTACGAAAAGATAAGCAACATTTATCAGGCACTTTATGAAGAAAAAAAAGAAATTAGAGCACATAGTCATGACAGAAAAGCTGAAGGGAAAAAGAGCACCAGCTAGACTCAGGGAGAAAATACTGGACGGATTTGTGGAGTGGATGAAGACAGAGAGGGTGGGATATGTACTTACAGCAACAGAAGAGATTCGTATGGAGGGCCATGATCACCAACGTCACGTGACAGGGCACGTGATGACCCCCCTCCCCCACCCTCAGGCCTCAGTGCGTAGGGTTTTCCGAAGGCTCAAGGAATCTGCCAGATAAAAGTTTGCAGACTACATGGAGTGCATATGGAATTGCCCGAGTGCAACGAATCTCTCTTGAATAAATTCCAAAGTCTGAACTCTTGCAACAGGGACCAGGGGAAAGTGAACAAGCAAACAATGAAATTAAACAAGAAGCAAAATAAACAGAACAAAGAGAAAATTGGAAATGAAAATAAAAATCCAAACAAAAATTTAAAAAAAACTACACACGCAACAACAAAACAATCAAGAATAGAAACAAAATTCCCCAAAACAAACACACACACACACACACACACACACACACACACACACACACACACACACACACACACACACACACACACACACACACACACACACACACGCACACACACACACACACATACATATATATATGCAAAAACAAACAAACAAACAAAAAAGTGACAAGACGTTAAATCATAGAACAAACGAACGGACGAAACAAAAAAAGACCACCTAGGCATTTCTTATCATGGTACCACACTTTACCTTTCACCCCTTTCTCCCTTTCAAGTTCCTTAGCGGAACTCTTAACTTTCGAAACAGTCCACAGTGCACAGAGAACTTTCACACATAGACTTTGACCCCCGGGCAAAACCTTTCGTCACCGCAAGCGTCAGAAATGACGTCG
>JAPXFY010000023.1:62166732-62171732 GCA_030674185.1 Monoplex corrugatus
CCATTTTCTACACCACCTTAATGGCCACAGAAGCTGGAACAATTTTTACAAAGTGATGATGAGGATGATGTGATGCTATGGAGTTCTATCTAGGATTGAGACTGCGTTACAGGGCTGTACTCTACGCTAACTACCATAATATATCTTGGCGTCAACTGATTGTTGTACCTTCTGTGATGACCGACAGAAGTTTGTTCTAAATCAGTCAGTTAAATCAACGTTCTTATTGTGTAACTTCATATCTGGAAGGAAAAAAAGATAAACCGATTTTTGTAAAACTTATTAAATTTTCTAAAATTGTGTGGTTATTTTTTTTTTAATTTGGATATTTTATCGTAAGAGAATTTCAAGTGTACTTTTTCTGTTGAACTAAGACTTTTTTCTTCTTCATGTTATAATATAACATTATGTTATATATGTATTATATATGTAAGATAATATTATGATAATCCCGTTGGATTTCATTATAATATAACATTATGTTATATATGTATTATTAATATTATGAAAATCCCGATAGGTTTTCGTTTATTTGTTGTTATCCTGCATGCTCTAATTGGGTTAAATAACCTATTAAACAATGTTCAATGTCTGTGCGTGTGTGTGAGTGCATTTTTGTGCGTGCGTGGATGCGTGCGTGAGTGTGTCTATACACACGCAGGTTGGTATGTGCGTGTGAAAAAAATCATAATGTAAGAATGGTCTATTATGTTGCAAGAGGTTTTGAGGCCATAAGTCATGAGACCTTTCACCGGGGCAGCTGTTGTCTGTCTCACGCACACACACACACACACACACACACACACACACACACACACACACACACATACACACACACACACACACACACATACACACACACACACACACACACACACACACACACACACACACACACACACACACACACACACACACACACACACACACACAAATTTTTCTGTTGAACTAAGACTTTTTTCTTCTTCATGTTATAATATAACATGTTATAATATAAATTTTCCTTCACATTATTGAAGTTAATTGTTAGTGTTCAGTTCTCGTTCCATTTTTCCGTTCTCCCACCTACTAATGTCTTTTTCCTCTGTCTTACCTCTGCCCCAATCCAACCCGTCCAACTATCGTTCTACACTTTGTTTTGTTCATTCATCTTTTTTATTCCCGCCTCCCCCGTTTAATATCACTTACAGTGAAAAGACGTTAAATTAAAGAACGAACACACACACACACACACACACACACACACACACACACACACACACACACACACACACACACACACACACACACACACACACACACACACACACACACACTCACACACACTCAGCAGAATTGGTCGCTGTTGTTCAAGCGTTGCATTATTTAATAAGCCTTCGGCCTGTGTCTTTCAAAGTAGTTCTGTTTGTTGATTCAAAATCTGTATTATATGCCTTACAGTCTTTTGATACAGACACAAGACCTGATTTAATAATTGAGGCAAATCATCTAATACACTGTTTAAAGATAAATGGCTCGGAAATCAGTTTATGCTGGGTGCCTTCTCACGTTGGTCTTCACGGCAACAACGCAGTTGACAGATCAGCTAAATCCGGTGCACTCCGTTCTGAAAATTCCATAGAATTACATGTTAACACCTCGGTAAAAGAAGCTTACAACTCGCTAGAATTAGCATCATGGATTCGATTTCATGAACATTTAAATGAAAAATTTGTGTCTCAAAAAAGAATCAAACTTTCAGTTCAAAATATCTGTAAAAAAATGCAGTATTCTTCGTTATATCATTTGAGATTAATTGTTACCACATATTTTCGTATTCAACTGAACGCTTTGAAAACAAAATATTGTAAAAACGTTTATGTATTTGCGGTGAACAATTCACATTGTATCACTTTTTGTTTTACTGCAGAAAGCTTCGTTATTTTTTACCAAAGATGTTTACACAAGGAAATTATCTTGAAAAGCATTTTAAAGAAGTAATATCAGATCAAGTTCTGTTAGTTAAAATTTCAGAATCATTGGTTAACAGTCCTGTTTCCTGTTAATGCGTTACTTTAAGGTTATTATTTTAATTATCATTATCTTATTTTGTTTTGTTTTGCTTTTTATGACGATTTTTCTTTTACATTTGATGTTAGTGTTGTTCTAGTTTCATTTCTCTGTTCATCCATATCCTTTTTCTAAAGACCTTGCCAATTCCTTTTAATTTTTTTTCCGTCTCTTACTCTGTTCCCTTCTTTCCCCTCCTCCCTCCCCCCACCCCCAAAAAAAATCATCCTCCATGCCATTTTTTACCCGTCTAATATCACTTATAGTGAAAAGACGTTAAATCAAGGAACGAACGAACACACTCACACATACACACACATACACACACACACACACACACACACACACACACACATTCACACACACACACACACACACACACACCACACACACACACACAAATACACACACACACAACACACACACACACACACACACACACACACACACACACACACACACACACACACACACTAATGCAATTTCTGTTCTAACGTTCTGAAAGCTTTTCTGTTGCTCGTTAAATCGTACGATGATACCTTATATGATACAATGCCAATATGACTTCATGGATTCATCCATCCCATGGTCACCTCTCTTTATTCTTTCTTTCTTTATATATTTTATCTAAATATCTATTTATTTATCTATCTGTTTATTTGTCCATTCATTTTTGTTTATTCTATTTTATTTTATTTATTTATTTTATTTTATTTCTTTCATTCTTTATTTAATATATTTTTTTTTTCGTCTAAGAGCACATATGTGAATAGATGTTAAAGAAATAACGAAAGAACAACACATACGAAACACCACACACACACAACACACCGACACACACACACAACACACACCACACACACACACACACACGACACACACACACACACACACACACACACACACACACACACACACACACGAACACACACACACACACACACACACACACACACACACACACACACACACACACACACACACAATAACACCACAAACACACTCCACCACCCCCAACACCACCACACACACACACACACACACACACACACGCACACACACCACAACACACGCACACACACCACAACACACCACACGCACGCCACCACCACCACCAACAGCACAAAACCACCACCACCACCACACACACACTTCTGCATACAACAAGTACGTAATCCTCACACTTTCCAAGATGATAAAACAATCTTCTCAATGAATAGAACCGAAAAAAAGCTCGAAGCAACACAATCACTTTATTATGGGAGTGACAAAGCGAAATGCTTTCCCCTTCCAACCTCCAAGTTTACTAAAATACATTTTATCTCTGCTGGATATTTGTTTAAAAGTTGTTTGAGTTTCACATCAAAGAGAAATTAATCTGGAGTCTGGGCGAGTACAAAATAACATTCTTTGTTTGTGTGCGTGCGTGCGTGCGTGCATGTGTGTGTATGTGTGTATTTTGTGTTTTTTTGTACATGTACATCAGCAAGAGTAACTCTCTCTCTCTCTCTTTGTCCCTCTCTGTCTCTCTCCTCTGTCTCTGTCCTGTCTGTCTGTCTGTCTCTCCTCTCTCTCTCAATTCTCTGTCTACCGCTGACTGTCTCCTTCTCTGTACATGGATGTGCGTGTGTATGTGTGTGTATATGTAGTGTGTGATTGTGTATGTGTGTGAGTATGTATGTATGTATGTATGTATGTAGTGATGTTATGGTATGTAGATGTGTATGTACTGTATGTTATGTATGTATGTATGTATGATGTATGTATGTAGTAGTATGTATGAGTATGTAATGTGTGTATGTTGTATGTACGTATGTATATATGTATGTATGTATGTATGTACGTATGTACGTATTTTATAGTAGCATGTAATATGTATGTATGTACGTATGTATGTATGTATGACGTATGTATGTATGTGCGTTGTATGTAGTGTTATGAGTATGTATGTGTGTATGTATATATGTGTATATGTGTATGTATGTGCAGGGAACTGGTGGATAGTGTAAGGAAATCAAAGGGTTAAGTTTTTGCTTTGCAAGCATGGTTGGCAATGCAGGATGCTGGTAGACAGGGTGCGGGAGCCAAAGGGTTAAGGTGGACAGCAAACACGCCAGCTTTTACGTTACAGGGTAGGGTTAATTTTGGACAGGAGGACATTTCAGTTAGGAGTTTGTTGAAGAAGGCCTCATGATACTCGAAAATCGAAAAGTTCCGTGAGAGGAGAGAGAGAGAGAGAGAGAGAGAGAGAGAGAGAGAGAGAGAGAGAGAGAAGACAGACAGACAGACAGACAGACAGACAGAAGAGAGAGAGACACAGAGAGAGACAGACAGACAGACAAGAGACAGAGACAGAGACAGAGAGAGACAGAGACACAGACAGAGAGAGAGAGAGACAGAAGGACAGACAGACAGACAGACAGAGACAGAGAGAAAGAGAAGAGAGAGACAGACAGACAGACAGAGACAGAGAGAGACAAGAGAGACAGAGACAGAGACAAGACAGAGACAGAGAGAGACAGAAGGACAGACAGAAGACAGACAGAGACAGAGAGAAAGAGAAAGAGAGAGAGACAGAAGACAGAGACAGAGAGAGACAGAGAGAGAAAGAGACAGATAGACAGAGAGAGGCAGAGACAGAGAGAGGGAGTGAAACAGAGAGAGAGATGGAAAGAGGGAGAGAGAGAGAGGGTGAAACAGAGAATGAGAGAGAGAGAGAGATGGGAGAGATGAGAGAGCGAGAGAGTGAGAGACAGACAGACAGAGAGAGAAGAGAAGGAGAGAGAGAGAGAGAGAGAGAGAGGCATGCAGAGAGAGTGAGTGAAAGAGGAGAGGAGGTGTGAGAGAGAGAGAGTAAGTGAGAGAGTTGAAGAGAGTGAGAGAGAGAGTGAGGAGAGAGAGTAGGGTGAGAGAGAATGAGAGAGAGAGAGAGAAGAGAGTGAGAGAGGAAA
>JAPXFY010000023.1:62176732-62194232 GCA_030674185.1 Monoplex corrugatus
AACCAAGCTAACGTCAGCTGCCTGCGTGGGTGTTTTAAATTAATGAAGTGATGATAAATTTAAATAAAATGTGCTTATTTTCTGAGCAACTGGGTCATGTTTTAGTTTGGTTGGAAACATCACGGAGTCTGGTTTTTCTCTAAGGAATCAGAGGTAAGTCATGAGTGGGGCATGAAGGGAATTCTGTAAGGAGAAACAGGCTTCTGACAGCACGGAAATAACAAAGTATAAATAATGCAGATGTAATTTTGGAAGCTCATTTCACAAGCACACATATACACACGCGCGTGTGTGCGCGTGCGCGCGCGCACACACACATACCTGCGCTCGCACGCACACACACACATGCACACACTTTCACGCTCACAAACACACACATGTACATGTACATGTACACACATACACACACAACCGTCTAATATCACTTATAGTGAAAAGACGTTAAATCAAGCAACGAACGAACATATACACACACACAAACACACACACCACACACACACACACACACACACACACACACACACACACACACACACACACACACACAAACACACACACACACACATACACATACACACACACACATACACATACACACACACACAAGCACACAAGCACGCACACGCACACAAACATATACTCACAAACACACACAAGCACATACACACACGCACTCATACGCACACACAAACACATAAACAGAGAGAGAGAGAGAGAAACACACACACACAAACACACACATGAACATGCACACACGCACGCATACGCACACACAAACACATAAACACACACACACAAACACACACACACACACACACACATATATATATATATTATATATATATGTATATATATATATATATATATATATATATATATATATATATATATATATATATAAACACACACTATGCCTTGATTCTGGAATTTGTTGAAGAAGGATATTTATCGTACTGACGCAACAGATGCCATATGATGGATGAGATCCAAAACACTCATGGCACAAGCCTTCTATCTACACATAACTCCCACACGCTGGTACACACAGCCTTGGGACATTAACGTGCACCGACCAGGAACATCGACAACAGGCCAACAACCGGAAAGTTCACGGTTCGAATCGGATCAGTCCCAATCACTGGGATTTTTCAGGCCCAATGACTCCTTTCCAGAGTTGACTGTTCTGTGGACTCATGGGGAAGACTTTAATTATACAGTCAAGTGTCATCCATCTCATGGATGTGCCAATTAATTTCTGGATCAACGCCGAAGGTGTTTGTATCTGTTTGGGTCCGAATAGGTCACGCAGCGCAAGGCCTGTCCCCCTTTGTTCGGTGAAATGGCTACAGTGTGGCGTCAGGAGCTTAGAAGGTAACTGTTCGGCCTGTGGTAAGGCATTGTTGCTCTGGGTCTCGTTCACTGCTCTCGGGTGTTTTTTGTTAACAGTTTCTCTAGATCGTGTATCCGTGCTCGGAATGAATTCCATATGCATTGTCGCAACAGATGGCATAAGATGGATAAGATCTGACATGGTCATGGCACAAGCCGTATATCTATACATAACTCCCACATGCTGGTACAGTCTTCGGATATTGAAGTGCACCGACCAGGAACATCGACAACAGGCCAGCAACTGGAAAGTTCACGGTTCGAATCGGATCAGTCCTGATTACTGGGATTTTTCAGGCCCAACGACTCCTTTCCAGAGTTGACTGTTCTGTGGACTCATGGGGAAGACTTTAATTATACAGTCAAGTGTCATCCATCTCATTGATGTGCCAATTAATTTCTGGATCAACGCCGAAGGTGTTTGTATCTGTTTGGGTCCGAATCGGTCACACAGCGCATGGCCCGTCCCCCTTTGTCCGGTGAAATGGCTACCGTGTGGCGTCAGGAGCTTAGAAGGTGACTGTTTGGCCTGTGGTAAGGCATTGTTGCTCTGGGTCTCGTTCACCGCCCTCAGGTGTTTTTTGTTAACAGTCTGGTTGACGCCTGGAAATGATCATCATACGATCGTAAAATGAAGAGTACATGTAGCTCTGTCACAGCTCTGTCACTCTATAGCGACACCACCGTCATTCCCATTATCGTGACTCTCCTCAGCAGTGTGGAGAAATGGTACCAGGTTCTGTAGCTGTTCTTGACTTGTTGTTATGAAATGACCTCAGTTTTTATGGTAAGCTTGGAGGTGTGGTGCAGAGCGCTAGATCGAGTGACTTGGGCAAAGTGATACAAGAGCGGTGCAGAAAATGCCACTAGAGAGGGAGAGAGAGAGGGGGGGAGGGAGAGACAAAGAGAGAGAGAAAGAAAAAGAAAGAGAAAGAGAGAAAGAGAGAAAAAGAGAAAGAGAGAAAGAGAGAAAAAGAGAAAGAGAGAAAGAGACAGACAGACAGACAGGCAGATAGAGAAAGAGAAAGAGAGAGAAAGAGACAGAGTTAGAGAGAGACAGAGAGAGAGAGACAGAGAGAGAGAGACAGAGAGAGAGAGACAGAGAGAGAGAGAGACAGAGAGAGAGAGACAGAGAGAGAGAGGGGGAAGAGAAAGAAAAGAAAAGAAAAGACAGAAAAATGAATCATGAACCCTCCCCTCCCCTCTCAACTTACCATCCCAAAACAGAAGATTAGTGTGGAAAATTCGGAAAAAGAAAGAAAATGAAAAGAACGAAAAATGAAAACAAACAAACAAAAATGTGTATCAAAAACAAACAACAACAAAACGAAACAAACAAAACATACAAACAAACAAACAAACAAACAAACAAACCAAACCTTGACACAGTAAAGCGAACACAAAGAGAAAACTCACATGCTTTCAAGGATAGAAACAGTTGCAGTATTCCATTGTGAGGTGTCCCCTCCCTCTCTCTCTCTCTCTCTCTCTCTCATGCACACACACACACACTCACACACACACACATACACACACACACACACACACACACACACACACACACACACACACACACACACACACACACACACATACACACACACAACTCTAGCATTCTCCCTTTTCTTTGTCAAATTCAGTTTAGTCATAGTGCCCCTTCCGTGGATTCCCGTCATTTCTCTCTGTCTGTCTGTCTGTTTGTCTGTCTTTCTGTGTCTCTCTTTCTCTCTCTCTTTCTGTTTCTCTGCCTCTCTTTGTCTGTCTGTCTGTCTGTCTCTCTCTCTCTGTCTCTCTTTCTGTCTCTTTCTGTCTCTCTTTCTCTGTCACTGTCTCTGTCTGTCTGTCTGTATCTTTCTGTCTGTTTGTTTCTCTCCCTTTCTGTCTCTTTATCTGTCTCTTTTTCTCTCTTTCTGTCTCTGTCTGTCTGTTCCTTTCTCTCTCTATCTCTCTGTCTCCGTCTCTCTGTCTCTCTCTGTTTTTTTCTCAGCCTGTCTGTCTGTCTGTCTGCCTCTCTCTCGCCCTCTCTGTCTGTCTCTCTCACTCTCTCCCCCCCCTCTCTCTCTTTCTTTCTCTCTGTCTGTGCCTGCCTGCCTGTCAGTCTGTCAATCTGTCTGTCTGTCTGTTTCTCTCTCTCTCTCTCCCCCCCTCTCCCTCTCTCTCTCTCTTTCTCGCCCACCTATGCCCTGTTTCTATAAAACAGACAGCTGCAGGTCACCAACAATCAACATGCCAGGACTGCAAATAGTTCCAGAACTTGGCTTGGAAGTGACACAGGAGGGTGACACTTGAGATGTGGCAGCCAAAGCTGGGTGGGACGTCGAACCTCCATTTGGAATGCATGAGTTTGATTCTGCTTGGTGAGTAAAGACTGGAGACTTTTCCGATATCCAGTTCGGCGTATACGTCAACCTAGCAGTGTCTGACACTCTTTTTGTGTGTATATAGCTTTCTCTTCTTCTTCTTCTTCTCCCTTAACCCCTCGAAGAGTTATTCCAGCGCCACATCAAAGAACTGTTCACTATATTTTTCCAGGTCTGTCGGTTGTGTGCCCACACCTGGGTCAATGCAACTGGTTTGTCTGTCCATTCCGCATCGTCGTCATTCCATTGAGTTTTCTCTTTCCCTCCGTGTACCTATCTCAACAGTTCCTTGGGGGATTGAGTTAGCAAGGACATTGGATATTGTCACAACAACGTATCTTTCTTTTCTTTAACGATGCCAGCTGATCTTCGTATAGTCCGCTGTGCTGCTTGATGGCTTTGTGCAATTGTTCGTTGTTTGTACGTAAGTACCAGAAAACATATACATATGTTACATATCTTGTCAGCCATTTCGGCGTTTGGTAGCTTATGGCAACACGAAAATAAGTATCAAACACATTCTGTACTTTATTTTTTTATCTGGAGAAGATAATGGAGATGAACCAAAAACAAACTTGCCCCTATCACACTGTATACCGTCCAGTTAGGTGACAACATCATCCTTCTGTCTGATTCTGTCAAGATCCTGGGTGTGACCTTGGACAACACTCTTTCCATGCAGAAGTTTCTAACGCAGACCTGCCCATAGTGCTACTATCAGATTTGGCGCATTGGTTATATTCGAAGATATCTTTCAACTGAGGCTGCATCTAAGCTTGTGACATCTCTGATTTTGTCTCGTCTTGGTTACTGTAATGCTTTCCTTACTGGACTACCAGCTTCTTCTCTCCTCTGTCTGCAACGTATACAAAAAGCAGCTGCTTGTCTTGTCCTCTAAAAGAAAATTAGTTTGTTCATGTCAGTCCTCTCATTTGCTCTCTACACTGGTTGCCTATTTTGAACGGAACTGACTATAAGCTGGATACCTTGTGTTACAAATCTATTCATCAGTCTGCCCTATCATACCTTTGTGACAACATCAATATTCACACACCAACTCGCACCTTGTGCTCAGCTTCGGATATTCTTTCTCTTCAGGTTCCTAGATTTAAACTATCAACTATCGGCCTGCGTTCTTTTGCTGTTTCAGGACCATCTGTCTGGAAATAAACTTCCATTCTCCCTTCGTCAATCATCTATCCTTTCTGCTTTTAAATCCAGTTTAAAAACCCGCTTCTTTTCCCGACAATGAATTCTGCAACTGCCTCTTTCCATAAGCTTGTGTGTGTGTGGGGTGTTGGTGTGGTGTGTTGCTGTGTAGTGGTGTGTGTGTGGTGTAGTGTGTGTTGTGGATGTGTGTGTGTGTGTGTGTGTGTGTTGTGTGTGTGTGTGTATTGTTGTGTGTGTGTTGTGTGGTGTGTCTGTGTGTGTGTGTGTGTTGTGTGTGTGTGTGTGTTGTGTGTGTGTGGTGTGTTGTGTGTTGTGTGTGTGTGTGTGTGTGTGTGTGTGTGTGTGTTTGTGTGTGCGTATGTTTTGCGTGTTGTAAGGTGGTCTACGTTGATTGCATTCATCTGTCTGGTGGCTGGAAGCGTTTCGATTTAAATTGTCAAGATTTGGCGCCATATAGGCACTGTAATTCGATATATTCATCCATCCACTTGGCAACCACATGCTTAAACCTTGCACCCTGGGAGCGAGTGTTTTAACCAGTACGCTACCTCGTTCCATTGTGTCAATCAACATTCCAGGACCGACAACAGTTCCAGCCCCTGGCCCTGTCTTTTGTAGACTACCTTGTTCCACGTGTCACATCTGAAAGACACTTGGAATAGTCAGTTAGCTGTTTGGCGTTTTATGGTGTCTATGAGGTGGGGTGGACGCTCGTGGCCAGCACGTGCGAGCAAGCTCACACCCGCATGCACACGCATGCGCACGTGCAAGCACGCAAGCTCGCGTGTGTGCATGCTCTAACGTGTGCAAATCATCCTCGCCATCTGAATCAGATTGTGTTTTTGTCTAATAATGTTTTGCCCAGTGTAATTTATTGCCTCGTTGACCTGCTCACACTTACCGCCCCCCTCTCTTTGTCTTTTTATGTTTCTGTTCTTTTGTCTTATGTTATCCAGGTTCTGTGTGTCTGTCTGTCTGTGTGTCTGTCTGTGTGTTTGTCTGTGTGTCTGTCTGTCTGTGTGTCTGTGTGTCTGTCTGTGTGTCTGTGTGTCTGTGTGTCTGTCTGTCTGTGTGTCTGTCTGTGTGTTTGTCTGTGTGTCTGTCTGTCTGTGTATCTGTCTGTGTGTCTGTGTGTCTGTGTGTCTGTGTGTCTGTCTGTCTGTGTGTCTGTCTATGTGTCTGTCTGTGTGTCTGTCTGTCTGTGTGTCTGTCTGTGTGTCTGTCTGTGTGTCTGTCTGTGTGTCTGTCTGTCTGTGTGTCTGTGTGTCTGTCTGTGTGTCTGTCTGTGTGTCTGTCTGTGTATCTGTCTGTGTGGCTGTGTGTCTGTGAGTCTGTCTGTGTGTCTGTGTGTGTGTCTGTCTGTCTGTGTGTCTGTCTGTGTGTCTGTCTGTCTGTGTGTCTGTCTGTGTGTCTGTCTGTCTGTGTGTCTGTCTGTGTGTCTGTCTATGTGTCTGTCTGTGTATCTGTCTGTGTGTCTGTGTGTCTGTGTGTCTGTGTGTCTGTGTGTCTGTGTGTCTGTGTGTCTGTGTGTCTGTCTATGTGTCTGTCTGTGTGTCTGTCTGTGTGTCTGTCTGTGTGTCTGTCTGTGTGTTTGTATGTCTGTCTGTCTGTCTGTGTGTCTGTCTGTATGTCTGTCTGTGTGTCTGTCTGTGTGTCTGTCTGTGTGTCTGTCTGTGTTCTGTCTGTGTGTCTGTCTGTGTTGTTGTCTGTTGTCTGTGTGTCTGTCGTGTCTGTGTGTCTGTGTGTCTGTGTGTGTGTCTGTGTGTGTGTCTGTCTGTGTGTTGTGTGTCGTGTCGTGTCTGTCTGTGTGTCTGTCTGTGTGTCTGTTCTGTCTGTGTGTGTGTCTGTCTGTTGTCTGTCTGTCTGTGTGTCTGTCTGTGTGTCTGTGTGTCTGTCGTCTGTGTGTCAGTATCTCTAGCTGCTTTTCTGTTTGTTTGTGTGGCGCTTTGTTGGAATCTCTTTTTTTTTTTTTATTTCACATAGATGTACAAATGTACTTTAAACACATGGACATTTTTTACTTTGTATTGAGTGGATTTTCTTATGATGTAATTGTCATTATGCTTGGCTGTATTTGTGTTACTATGTTTAAAATGAATATAAAATGTTTGAAAGAAAAAACAATAAGAGTGTTTGAAAAACCATCTACTTAAAAAATCTTGTCTTTTTTTTTTAATATATAGACCTATTCTATTCTTTTTTTATAATAGACCTATTCGATTCCTGTTCAAATTCTCTCTGTCTCTCTCTGTCTCTGCCCGTCTCTCTGTCTGTCTCTGTCTGTCTGTCTGTCCTTCTTTCTCCCCCCCCCCCTCTCTCTCTCTCTCTTGCTCTCACTCTCTTTTATTGTCGTTTATATTTTTTTGATATCAACCCTGTTTTTATTTGGGCTAAATGCTATAAAGACAAAATCATCAAATTATGATTTCTCTGTCTGCCTAACCCCTGTTGTATTTCTCTGTCGCCTCTCCTCCTTCTGTCTCTTCGTCTCTGTCCTCTCTGTCTCTCTGTCTCTGTCTCTGTCTGTCTGTCTTGTCTCTGTCTCTGTCTGTCTGTCTCTCTGTCTCTGTCTCTGTCTGTCTGTCTGTCTGTCTCTCTGTCTCTCTGTCTCTGTCTGTCTGTCTGTCTGTCTCTGTCTGTCTGTCTCTCTGTCTCTGTTTCTGTCTTCTGTCTCTCTGTCTCTGTCTCTTCTCTGTCTGTCTGTCTGTCTCCATCTGCTCTGTCTCTGTCTGTCTACCTGTCTTTCTCCCCACCTCTCCATCTCTTCTTCATCTGTCTTTTTTCCCAACCTCTACATCTTTGCTTTTTCCTCTCTGCCCTGTTCCCCTTCTTCCCTATCTCCCCCCCCCCTTCTCTCTCAAGCTTTCCTCCTTCCCCCTCCCTCACAACCTCCATCCCCCACCCCACCACGCCACTCCTCCATGTTGTCCACAGTGTTCTGTCTTTCAATGGAATTTCAAACAAACTGGAATTAGGTCGCTTGCGACATTCCGCGACTGCTCGTTAAAGGCATTCCACATCTGGGCCGGCCTTTCATTACACCCGTTGCGTAAGCGTCACATGTGCCAGACAGTTGAGAGAGAAAAAAACAAAACAAAAAAAACAACAACAACAAAACAAACAAAAAAAGAATGGGGAGGGGTGTGAAGAGGGGAAGATGAAAGGGGGGAAATACCAGTCGCCACCATGGTGTACGTGATTGGCGCAACGGACTACCGATTGGAAGGTTGGGGATTCGAATCCCCCCATCAGTCCCTTCAAAAACCGTTACGTGATTTTTCTGCTCCAATCGGCTCCAAGCGAGAGTTGAGCTCGTTAAGGGCTCATGCATTGGGAAAACTGGGACCGCAACAGTCGAGTCTCATCCACTTCACGGATGCATCACTGAGGGTGATGATCAAAGTTTCTGACCATCACTACAGGTGTGTGTATTTCTCGGGCCTGTTTGACGCCAGAATACATTATGATAGTAAGCGTAGAGTGCAACCTTGTCACGCAGTTTTCAATCCTTGATGGAATTCCATTGCGTCATCATCATCATTACATTGTAAAAACTGTGCCAATTCTGTGACCAATATGGTGGCGAAGAAAATTGTACCACACACACACACACACACACACACCACACACACACACACACACACACACACACACACACACACACACACACACACACACACACACACACACACACACACACACACACACACCAAAAAAGAAAAAAAAAGAAAAAAAAAAAAAGAAAAGAAAAAAAAGGGGGGGGGGGGTGGTAGTTGAGCATAAAGAAAATCTCTCCAAGTGTGATAATCCTTAAGAAATAAAAAAAAGGGGAAAAAAGAAGGGGAAAAACTAAAAAGGTTTAAAAAATGTTTGAACTATACCATTTACCATTGGAGCACCTGGTCACAACGGGAAATCTGGAGGGAAAGAGAGCACCAGGTAGACCCAGGGAGAAAATGCTAGACGGACTTGCGGAGTGGCTGAAGACGAGGAGGGTGGAGGAGATGCTTGGGGCAACAAGAGATAGAGACAGATGGAAGTCCATTATCGCCAACGCCATGCGGCGGGGCATCTAATGGTGATGATGATGATGATACCATTTACTTCCCTTCCTTTTAGAATCTCGCTTTGACTAGTCTATAATAATCATAAATCGTTCTTGAAAACCGTTGTTTTCCAAACTCGATTGGACTCACTGAACATTACACATAATCAGATTTATTTTTCAACTGAGAAAGAGAACTGAAACTTTCAGGCGAGCTGACCATATTCCACGATGTTGTTGCACAGTCTGCATCTTTTTTGCTGGGTGTTCTCACATTTCTAAGAACCACCGGACACTAACATGACTAAACAGGATCTTTAACGTGCATACCTGACGTTCTCGGCGGAATAATATCCGTTTCAGTTTCAGTTTCAAAGATGACGTTTCCTCGGTCGGAACGAATTCCATATGCACTAACGTCATAGGTGCCAAGGATATGGTATCATGGCCTACCTGCACGTAAACCCATGAGCTGGCCAGATCCTGAGGTCATTTCCAGACTGGTGTTTTATCAGACTATCACTGGAATATTTTGGTTACATGTAAATGACACGTGTATGTGTGTATCGTACCTTCAAAAAAGGAACATATATATGTGTGTGAAGTGAATAAATCAACAATTAAAGGTCAGAATCACAACACAACTAGCTATTCTGTATAAACTTGTCTCACTATATATTAACCCTTTACCAACCATACCGATGATAACCCTGTATAATCAAACCCAAAACTTCTGACTGCAGGTCCGACGTTACCCACCAGGTCACAGCATCCATCACAGTGCTGATCCTTAGAAAAATGGTCTCTACCACCTCATTCCCCTACTATTTCATGGTCACACGCCAACCTTTAACAGTTTTTTTGTTTTCTTTTCTTTTTCTTTTTTTTTTTTTTGCTTTTGCTACGTTCTATTTTAACAAAAATGTTTACACAAGAAAACTATTCTGAAACTCATTTTAAAGAAGTAACTTCAGATCAATCTTTGTCAGTTAAAATTTCGGAATCATTGGTTCACAGTCCTGTTAACGCATTATTTTAAGTTTACGAAGTTTGTACTTTAGCGTTAAATTTTCCCTTTACATTGTTGATGTTAATTGTTAGTGTTAAGATCTTGTTCCATTTTTCTATTTTTCCACCTACTTCTGTCTCTTACTCTGTCTCCCCTCTGCCCCCAGTCCAACCCGCCCAACTCTCATCCTCCATTTTCCCCCGTCTAATATCACTCATAGTGAAAAGACGTTAAATCAAAGAACGAACGAACAAACAGTTTTTCTTTAACCCTGTGATCCCCACGTCGCAGAGATGTGGTTTTATCGGAGACTACGACGTGTCAAATGGACAGACAGAAGAACTAATGGTGACCTCCCACCACGAAATCAGTCTTAACTCGCAGTCAGTCGAACAGCACTAGGAGCTGAAAAGATGACTGCGGGTCTATCTGGGGTGTTTTGACTTTTTCTCAAAATTGATTTCTGTACACTATAATCTATCCCCCACAGAAATGTTTTTCTTGAAAAAAATATTATTGATCAATTTAAAATGGTATTTTAATGCACTGATCGCAGCAGAAAGAACGCAAAATTACGTATTTTTGTCTCTTATTATGAACCGTAACCTGTACAGTACCTTCACATGTAATATACTGATGGAAAGCTCTTTGGTGCACCTTTCAGATAATGACAGCGAAAATTAGAAACAAACTGAGTCAAAGCCACCAAATAAAGAAATTTAAGGAAAATGTATAGGAGAGCACACAAAAACTTTAGAGGCCGTTTTCTCAAAATGGCTTTCATACAACTTAATGATTTTAAACATACATAACTTCTACATTTTTTTTGAGTACAAGCTTTATCAAGTACCAAAATAATCAGCAGAATGTACACTTTCCAGTGATATGTATATCTCAAAATGCCTTAAATGCTAGTTAAGACTGATTTCGTGGTGGGAGGTCACAAAAGTGTCCTGGAAGAACTTGATACCACCGGAAAACTACTACAGATATCAACAAGAGAAGACTAAACAACATTGCCCATGTGTCACGCAACAAGAACACGGACCTCATGCCAACCATCTGTCAAGGAAAAACAGTGGCAAAAAGGAAGAAAGGCAGACCTCCAATCTCATACATCGAGAACATAACCAACAGCAGTGGCTAAATATTCAAGAAACTGTCCACAAAATCAAGACAGAGCGGCCTGGAGGGAGATGGTGGTGTCCATGTGTGCAGCGGCCAACACCGAACCCGGTGACGCCGACAGGTGAGACAGGTGAGATCCCCATATCGGGGGGATGCCCACTGGGATATGACACAGTAAACTTTCTGTGCTTGTTGCTCCTTTAAACCAAATTGTGAACCGATTCCTTTACAAACACCTCCTAATATCACTGATGACCCATTTTTAACGAACCTCTGTGGCTCAAAAAAAATTTTTGAAATATTTTTTAAAAAAATGTGAGTTGGAAGACCCATTGTAACCGTGGCTGTAGTTTGTATCTCTGTATAAAACACACAAACAAAACAAAACAAAACACGTAAAAAAAACACAACCAACTGGCCAAACAAACGAACAAATAAAAACGAAAACCAAACAAACAAAACACACACGCACCACCGCACACGCACGTATACACACACACACACACACACACCACACACACACACACACCGCAACACACAGCAACACACACACACACACACGACACACACACACACACACACACACACACACACACACACACACACACACACACACACCACACACACACACACACACACACACACACACACACACACACACACCACACAACACACACACAAACACACACACACACAACACACACACACACACCAAAACACTCACGACCATCAACTACACTACAGAGGAGGAAGAGAGAGAAGAGAGACGATGAAGAGAGAGAGACATACACACACGTCTGAGAAATCATCTTCAACGACCAGGTTCTATACTTACGTTACTCTGGTTCCTAATACTTACTTTACTCTCGTTTCTAATACTTATGTTACTATGGTTCTAATACTTACGTTACTCTGGTTCCTAATACTTACTTTACTCTCGTTTCTAATACTTATGTTACTATGGTTCTAATACTTACGTTACTCTGGTTCCTAATACTTACTTTACTCTCGTTTCTAATACTTATGTTACTTGGTTCTAATACTTACGTTACTCTGGTTCCTAATACTTACTTTACTCTCGTTTCTAATACTTATGTTACTATGGTTCTAATACTTACGTTACTCTGGTTCCTAATACTTACTTTACTCTCGTTTCTAATACTTATGTTACTATGGTTCTAATACTTACGTTACTCTGGTTCCTAATACTTACTTTACTCTCGTTTCTAATATTATGTTACTATGGTTCTAATACTTACGTTACTCTGGTTCCTAAGACTTACTTTACTCTCGTTTCTAATACTTATGTTACTATGGTTCTAATACTTACGTTACTCTGGTTCCTAATACTTACTTTACTCTCGTTTCTAATACTTATGTTACTATGGTTCTAATACTTACGTTACTCTGGTTCCTAATACTTACTTTACTCTCGTTTCTAATACTTATGTTACTATGGTTCTAATACTTACGTTACTCTGGTTCCTAAGACTTACTTTACTCTCGTTTCTAATACTTATGTTACTATGGTTCTAATACTTACGTTACTCTGGTTCCTAATACTTACTTTACTCTCGTTTCTAATACTTATGTTACTATGGTTCTAATACTTACGTTACTCTGGTTCCTAATACTTACTTTACTCTCGTTTCTAATACTTATGTTACTATGGTTCTAATACTTACGTTACTCTGGTTCCTAAGACTTATGTCACTACGTTTCCAAATACTTCAGTTCCTATGTATCCAAATACTTATGTTACTATGATTCCTAATGCTTATTTTCATTTCATCCTTTATCGATGTGTGTTTCTACATGACTGAGGTGTTAATGGTGTTCTGTTCTTGTTAAGTTGTAAAGTGCAACGAGCATGCTTTTGACATGGGCCGTTTGCTTTATGTCAGTGATATTATTGTTATTATTATTATTATCGTCATTATTATCATATCATCATCATCACCTTCTTCTTCTTCCTCTTCATCATCATCGTCGTCATCGTCGTCGTCATCATCATCATCATCATCATCACACACCACCACCACCACCACACACCACCACCACCACCACCATCACCATCACCATCACCATCATATCATTATATCATTATTACTGTTATCATTATTATCATTACAATTCTGATTTCTTCTTTTTTTGTTTTTTCTTCTTCTTCTTTCTTTTCTTTTCTTTCTTCTTCTTCTTCTTCTTCTTCTTTCTTCTTCTTCTTCTTTCTTTCTTTTCTTCTTCTTTTCTTCTTCTTCTTCTTTCTTCTTCTTCTTCTTCTTCTTCTTCTTCTTCTTCTTCTTCTTCTTCTTCTTCTTCTTCTTCTTCTTTCTTCTTCTTCTTCTTCTTCTTCTTCTTCTTCTTCTTCTTCTTCTTCTTCTTCTTCTTCTTCTTCTTTCTTCTTCTTCTTCTTTTCTCTTCTTCCTTCTTCTTCTTCTCTTCTTCTTCTTCTTCTTCTTCTTCTTCTTCTTCTTCTTCTTCTTCTTCTTCTTCTTCTTCTCTTCTTCTTCTTCTTCTTCTTCTTCTCTTCTTCTTCTTCTTCTTCTTCTTCTTCTTCTTCTTCTTCTTCTTCTTCTTCTTCTTCTACTTCTCGTCCTCCTTGTCCTTTCTCTTCTTCCTCTTGTTATCATTATTATATCAGTATATTATAATGATAATGATAATTATCATTATCACTATTATTGTTGTTATTGTTATCATTACCACCACACCACCACCACCATCATCATCATCACCACCACCACCAGAATGTGGAAACATTAAGATGGGGCAGCGACCAGGCCAGTTTTTGGTGTTGCAGACTGGGATTGAACTCGAGATATCAGATCTTGAGTCCACGGCTCTATCATAAGAACCATCCAGCCCGCCAGCCTCAGAGCACCATTCAACATCTAGTAAGCTGAAATAAAGGAGGAGGAGAACATTTTGTTTGATGTAAGAATTCAACCGAACTTAAGTTTCAGGCGAAGCTTCTTGTTGATGTAAGAATTCAACCCGGAACTTCTAAAGTTTCAGGCGGAAACTTCAGACCCCATGCGTACGGTGGGGAGTGATGGAGGGGGGGAATAGATGAAAATTCGGTGTACGTGTTTGGTGCAGAGTGAGGTATGGCATTTGATTATTTGGGCATGGGCTGGACGTCAATAAGCACCTCATACAATCTTGTACTGTTGAATGGAATGTGTTGGAGGTTTTCCCGAATTAGGGATCAAAGCTAAAGAAATTAAAAGAAATGGAAAAGACACACAAAGAATGTGGTCGGCACAACGTAATTGTTTGTTGTGATGGTAGTGTTTTTTATTTTTTAATTTTTTTTATCGGAGGTGGAGGATGGGCTGGGAGAGTTGGGAGTGATAGAGACAATGTATGACGTCTGTGGGTGGATGGAGACTGTTTGTCGTGTTGTTGGTGAATGGGATTCTGTGATGTGGTTGTGTAGGGCGTTGGTGCGGTCAGTTCGTGCTCGGGATCTTGATGTGCTTTCATCCGTTTCCTCGATTTATTATTATTTATTTTTTTCAACATTGCAGATAAAGATATACAGTGTGCTACAATGTAGCCCGGCTTATTCCAACGGCAGATGGAGTTGTTTGTTTTCGTTATTGTTGTTTAAAGCCCGGCCGACTGCGTAGAGCCATATCAGGGCTATAACCAATTCAAAACATACAAAACTTCAACAGGAAAAAAAAAAAAAAGAAAATTAAGTACACATATCAATGCATTTGCGCAATTGCGCACATAATCTAAGGACATACCCCTGGCGTTGACCACTCTGTCCAATTTATCGCACAGGGGATTAAAAAAAACACACCTGAATACAAATTTAAGCATGCCTAAGGACACCAAAACATACATAAAAACGGGCATAAATTACCCTAATATTGCTTCCGCATATCTCACCTCCTTAGAGCCAAAAATGCACTTAATACATGTACCCAATAATCAATCCTAAGAAAAAGTACGTAAGACTTTATCGAACACATACAGGTGAATGGACCAGCAAGGCAGAAATGATAGGAAGAAATGACAGAAAGCAAAGAAACAAGGCAGAAAATAATAGGAAGAAATGACAGAAAGCAAAGGAACAAGGCAGAAAATAATAGGAAGAAATGACAGAAAGCAAAGGAACAAGGCAGAAAATATAGGAAGAAATGACAGAAAGCAAAGGAACAAGGCAGAAAATAATAGGAAGAAATGACAGAAAGCAAAGGAACAAGGCAGAAAATAATAGGAAGAAATTACAGAAAGCAAAGGAACAAGGCAGAAACAAAGAAGTGACGACAAAGAAGAAATATCTTAGCACAGAATTTCCAGAAGATGGGAATACTACTTATACTGAAAGAGCCCCCGGCATCCCCACAGGGTAGCAGATGGATACAAAGATAGACCTAAATCCACTGGGTAGGACCTCAGAAACTTGCCAACGCACAGTGCATACGCCATGATCATTTTGGATATCTTCTCCTTCGCATGGCGTCTTTGGTGTTTGTCCAAATGGAATATATTGCCAGCACGGACACACTATCTTGGGAAACTAATACTGAAACTGTGAAACTGATAATATGGCCAATGAGTATAATCATCCTGGCAGACATTTTGCTTACTTACGGGAAATCAATCGTTTTCTCAAACTCTGAATAGAAGTCGAAAAATTCCAAAATTATTTTGATAGCATTCATGAGATCCGAACCCACAACCTTTTAATAATCAGTCATTCGCGCTAACCACTGCACCTCGGTTTGTTTTGTTTTGCCTCGTCTTCCATCTTCCCTTCTTCTTTTTCTTTTTCTTTTGTTTCTCCTTTCTTTTGCTGCTGCTTCTACTTCTACTTCTACTTCTTCTTCTTCTTCTTGTCTTCTTTTTCTTCTTCTTCTACTTTTTTTTCTTCCTCCTCCTCTTCTTCTTTTTTACCCTCATCTTCATCGTCGTCGTCGTCGTCGTCATCATCATCATCATCATCGTCATCATCTTCTTCTTCTTCTCTTTCTTTTTTTTTCTTGTTCTATTTTTTTTTTTTTTTTTTTTGGTTGTTCTTGTCCTTGTTCTTGTTCTTCTTCTGTTCTACTTCTTCTATTTCTTTTTCTTCTTCCTCCTCCTCCTCCTCCTCTTCTTCTTCTTCTTTATCATCATCATCATCATTATCATCGTCGTCGTCGTCGTCGTCATCATCATCATCATCATCATCTTCTTCGTCTTCTTCTTCTCCCTCTTCTTGTTCATGTTCTTGTTCTTCTTCTTGTTCTTCTTCTTCTTCTTGTTCTTCTTCTTGTTCTTCTTCTTCTTCGTCGTCTTCATCCTCCTCCTCCTCTTCTTCTCTTCTTCTTTATCGTCGTCGTCATCATCATCGTCATCGTCATCATCATCATCATCATCATCATCATCATCATCATCATCATCATCTTCTTCTTCTTCTTCTTCTTCTTCTTCTTTCTGTCTCAATTTGCATTCTGCCTCAGAGGCGCTCATTTCAAGCAGTTCAGTCCGATTCAGCAACACTCCGCCCAACCAGAGTTCATTCAGTGAAATTCCAGAGGTAGGAAGCCCACGAAAAGCTATGGGCCACTCACCAGAGAAGACCCAGCACCGCCACTGGGTCACTTCGTTGTGGAGTTCCACTTTAAATGTTCTGATCTCAACCATTCTTCTTTTCTGTTAGTCATTTCTGCGCTTAACTCTGATAATTCTCTTTGATTCTCTCTTTCTGTTTGTCTGTTTGCTATATGTCTATATGTCTGTCTGTTTGTCTCTCTCTCTCTGTCTCGCTCTCTCTCTCTCTCTCTCTCTTCTCTCTCTCCTCTCTCTGACAATTCTCTTTGACTCCCTTTGTCTGTCTGCCTCCTGTCTGTCATTCTGTCTGTCAGTCTGTCTGTCTGCTGTCTGTCTGTCTCTTTCTCTATCTTTCTCTCTCTCTCTCTCTCTCTCTCTCTCTCTCTCTCTCTCTCTCTCTCTCTCTCTCTCTCTCTCTCCTTTTCTAAGATTTTTTCCCCTGCGTTCAGAAATGTCGGTTTCTAGGTCAGCTTGTCTTTCTCTAAGTTATGCCCACTTGTTCGATCCAAACTTACTCCCCTTTTCCCCTTTTCTCCATGGCAATTAACCGGAGTCTTTACCATCCACAAACCGGCTGAGATGATGATGGGACAATTTCCAGTGACCTCGACTGCCAGTGTCACCTACCACACGTGTTGGTTGGCTGTCAACTCAAATTGCCCTTCCTTTTGAGCTTTGACCCCTTCGACCTCTTTCCTTTCACGTGGCAAGACTTCAGTACAAAAGAACGCTTGTCAAGGGGAGATTAGCGAGACGTGTTAACTAGTTGTGGGGACACCGGCTTGTGTGTGTGTACATGTATATAGGTCAGTGTGTTTTTGTGGTTTGGTCTTCGTGGCCGTTTTTTTTTTT
>JAPXFY010000023.1:62211732-62231732 GCA_030674185.1 Monoplex corrugatus
TGACAGGCACAGAGAGAGAGAAGAGAGAGAGAAGTGACAGGCACAGAGAGAGAGAGAGAGTGACAGGCACAGAGAGAGAGAGAGAGAGTGACAGGCACAGAGAGAGAGAGTGAGTGACAGGCACAGAGAGCGAGAGAGAGAGAGAGAGAGAGAGAGAGTGACAGGCACAGAGAGCGAGAGAGAGAGAGAGAGAGAGAGAGAGAGAGGAGAGAGAGAGAGAGAGAGAGAGAGAGAGAGCGAGAGAGAGAGAGAGAGAGAGAGAGCGAGAGAGAGAGAGAGAGAGAGAGGAACAACCATACAAAGAAATACAAGAAACGAAATACCTTTTTTTTTTAATGAAAAAGATCGAATACAGAAAGAAACGAAGAAATGAACCAGTAACATGAAAAGGAAGAAAACAAAGCACGAAAAAAATAAGAAAGAGAAGTAACGAAGAAGGAAGGACAAGGAAGAAAGAAACGAAGACAGAAAAAATAAGACAAACAGAAAAGAAAAAAGTCAACAACAAAAACCCAGTAACATGCAGGAAGAAGGAAAAACTAGAAAAAAGAAAGAAAGAAAGAAAGAAAAAACGAAGAAACGAAAGAAGAGAAGAGAACAGAGCAGAACAGAACAGAACAAAACAGATCAGATCAGATCAGATCAGATCAGAACAGAACAGAACAGAACAGATCAGAACAGAATAGAACAGAACAGAACAGAACAAGACAAGACAAGACAAGACAAGACAGAAAGAAAGAAAGAACTCCAAAGCGAAATAACAAGACAATCAAAGCGTGCGAAAGCTGAAGTAGAACAGGATGTTTTCAATATCCCTAACACGTTCTTGGCCTTTCATTCTCAACCCTCTCCTCGATACCTGAGCTTGGCATAGAACGAAAACACCATCTGAACCCCGCCTTGGCCGACACCTTTGGTGCTGTGTACTCCGGTAGTACTTTGACCTTAACAGCGCTAAGAGTTTACCCTGTTTCCTCTAGTTCTACCTGGAATCAGCTCCAGCAGTCAGTTAGTTTGTCCTGTTACCTGTCTTGTATCTTTCATATTATTTATTGCAAAAGACGTCCCTGTTTTAGAAACCTTTAGGTAAATCAAAGAACTTTGTTCGCTTGTTTGTTTGTTTGTTTGTTTCTTTATTTGTTTTTGATAGTGCATTGTTTAAGTATCTGAGCCTCCCCCGTTGGGTTGCCGGGGGCTCTTTCAGTATAAATAGTATCCCCACCTTCTGGAAATTCTTTGCTAGAAATTTCCTCTTTTCTGTCACTCTCTTTGTTTCTGCCTTGTTGCCTTGCTTTCTATCATTCTAATCATTTTCTGCCTTAATGATCCATTCACCTGTATTTTTTCAATAAAGTCTTACGTACTTTTTCTTCGGATTGATAATTGGGTACGTATATTACGTGCATTTTTGGCTCTAAGGAGGTGAGATATGCGAAGCAATTTTAGGTAATTTATGCCTGTTTTTATATATTGTTTTGGTGTCCTTATGTATGCTTATATTTGTATTCAGGTGTGTTTTTTTAAATCTCCCATGTGCGATAAATCGGATGGAATGGTCCTACGCTGGGGGCATGTCCTTAGATTATGTGCGCGAATGCATTGATATGTGTACTTAATTTTCCTGTTGAAGTTTTGTGCGTTTTGAAGCGGTTATAGCCCTGATATGGCTCTGCGCAGTCGGCTGGCCTTTAAACAACAACAAAAGAAAAAAAGAAAACAAGTATCTGAGCAGCGTCAGTGGCGTCTTTCTCCCACTCTCTGTCTCCCTGTCTCTCTCTGCCTCTCTCTCTGTCTGTCGATCTGTCTATTTCTGTCTCTCTTTGTCTCTATCTCTGTCTCTGTCTCTGTCTGTCTGTCTCTCTCACTCTCTCTCTCTCTCACTCTCTCTCTCTTTCTCTCTGTCTCTCTCTCTGTCTCTCTCTGTGTCTCTCTTTCTGTCTCTCTTTCTCTTTCTTTCACGGTCTCTCTGTCTGTCTGCCTATCCGTCCGTCTCTCCATCTTTCTGTATGTGGATCCGTCTGTTTGTCTGTCTGTCTTTCTCTGTCTCTTTTCTCTGTCTGTGTGTATGTCTGTATGTATGTATGTCTCTCTCTGTCTCTCCGTCTCTCTGTCTGTCTGTCTGTCTGTCTCTCTGCCTCTGTCTTTCTCTGTCTCTTTTCTCTGTCTGTGTGTATGTCTGTATGTATGTATGTCTCTCTCTGTCTCTCCGTCTCTCTGTCTCTGTCTGTCTGTCTCTCTCTCTCTTTCTCTCTCTCTCTCCGCGCCTCTCCGTCTATCTGTCTGCCTGTCTGTCCGTCTGTCTGTCTGTCTCTCTCTCTCTCTCTGCGCCTCTGTCTATCTGTCTGCCTGTCTGTCCGTCTGTCTGTCTGTCTGCCTCTCTGTCTCTGTCTCTCTGTCTCTGTCTGCCTCTGTCTCTGTTTGTCTGTCTGTCTGTCTGTCTCTCTCTCTCTCTTTCTGCACCTATCTGTCTGTCCATCCGTCTCTCCGTCTGTCTGTCTATCTCTCCGTCTATCTGTCTGTCTGTCTGTCCGTCCGTCTGTCTGTTTGCCTGTCTGTCTCTGTCTATTCTCGCAGTTTGTTTGTATCTCCCTCTCTCCCTCCCTCCCTCTCTGTTCCTCCCTCCCTCCCCCTCTCTCTTTCTTTTTGCAAAGAGGAGAGGGTCAGGTGGGGCGGGACTGACATCTGTGTGCGATATGTGTGTGGGTGTGAGGGCGACTGGTACGAAAGATTGATATGCTGAGAGTATAACAGTGGTTCTCTCTGTCTGTCTGTCTATCTGTCTGTCTGTCTGTCTGTCTGTCTGTCTCTCTCTCTTTGTTCAACTTTTTAAATTAATGTATGTTTATCTCCAGAGAAGATATCATTTAAACTGTTCTTATGTTTATTTGCCGGATTTGGTCTTCCTCTTACTTATATGACTAATTACGTCGGGTGGTCAAATGTTTCTTCAACTTTTTGTTCAACTTTTTGTTCAACTTTTTTCCTTCAATTTTTTCTTCATCATTAGAAAAAAAATTCAAATGGATGTAATGTCAGCCATGACTATGTTTATAAATCTTTATTTCGCGAAAACGTCGCCGTAAAATTTAATGACTTTGTTTTATGCTCCTTGCCACAAGGACAATTAAAAATGTCAATGGCAATAAACCATTTTCAGTTTCAGTTTCAGTTTCAGTTTCAGTTTCTCTCTCTCTCTCTCTCTCTCTCTCTCTCTCTCTCTCTCTGTGTGTGTGTGTGTGTGTGTGTGTGTGTGTGTGTGTGTGTGTGTGTGTGTTGTGTGTGTGTGTGTGTGTGTGTGTGTGTGTGTGTGTGTGTGTGTGTGTGAGTCTGTGTGTGTGTGTGTGTTCGTTATTTCTTTTAACGTCTGTTCACAGATGTCCTTCTACCTCTTTATGCGGGGCAATGACCTATACATACATAAACCCTCGGAGTGATGCTGCTGTCGGCTGATTGAAAATCTATGGGCTGTTAACGACCTGTCCACTCCTTGATGTTTCCCAGGTAATGTATACGTGGTGTTCTCCTTCCTCTTGTGCCCTCGACTTTTCCCTCTGTGTGTGTGTGTGTGTGTGTGTGTGTGTGTGTGTGTGTGTGTGTGATGTGTGTGTGTGTGTGTGTGTGTTTGTGTGTGTGAGTGTGTGTGGTGTGTACGTGTGTGTGAGTGTGTGTGTGTGTGTGTGTGTGTGTGAGTGTGTGTGTGTGTGTGTGTGTGTGGTGTGTGTGTGTGTGTGTGTGTTGTGTGTGTGTGTGTGTGTGTGTGTGTGTTTGTGTGTGTGTATGTGTGTGTGTGTTTGTGTGTGTGTATGTGTGTGTGTGTTTGTGTGTGTTTGTGTGTGTGTATGTGTGTGTGTGTGTTTGTGTGTGTGTATGTGTGTGGTGTGTGTGTTTGTGTGTGTGTATGTGTGTGTGTGTGTTTGTATGTGTGTATGTGTGTGTGTGTGTTTGTGTGTGTGTATGTGTGTGTGTGTGTGTTTGTGTGTGTGTGTGTGTGTATGTGTGTGTTGTTGTGTGTGTGTGTATGTGTGTGTGTGTGTGTTTATGTGTGTGTGTGTGATTTGTGTTGTGTTTGGTGTGTGTGTGTGTGTGTGTGTGGTGTGTGTGTGTGTGTGGCGCGCGTGTGTGTGTGTTGTAGTGTGTGTGTGTTTGTATGTGTGTGTTGTATGTGTGATTGTTGTGTGTTGTTGTGTGTTGTTTGTGTGTGTGTGGTGTGTGTGTGTGTGTGTGTGGTGTGTGTGTGTGTGTGTGACTATTTGGGTTATCTGTATTTTGCGATGTGTGTGTGTATTGTACATTCGTATGCATTTATGCAGTATGTATATATGCATGTATGTATGAAGGCCTCTGTATATATATATTAGTATATGTGTATGTGTATGTTATCATTATCATCATCATATATTAGTATTACTATTATTATTATCATTGTTATTGTTATTATTATCATCATTACTATTATTATTATTATTGTTGTTATACTATTATTATTATTATTATTATCATTATCGTTATTATTATTATTACTATTATTATTACTATTATTATCATTCTCGCTATTATTATTATCAATGTCGTCGTCGTCGTCGTCATCATCATCATCATTAGTAGCAGTAGTATAGAAATATTATCATCATTATCATCTTTATAATTGTTATTGTTGTAATTATTATCATTATCATCTTTAATGATTATCATCATTATTATTGTTATCATTGTCATCATGATTACAACAACAACAATAATAATAATGATAATCATCATCATCATCATCATCATAATGATGATGAGGATAAGGATGATAATAATAATGATGGAAATGGTGATGATTATTTATTGTTTATTCATTGTAATACGACTGTTGACGTAAATGAACAATACGCTTGACTTCGACATGAATCTGCCAGTCAGTCTACAGCATCACTCCTTGGAATGTTGGCTGTCCGCACTGCTCTCCGGGCTCTGTCCTCCACGCTGTCTGTCCTCTGTCAGTCTACAGCATCACTCCTTGGAATGTTGGCTGCCCGCACTATTCTCTGGGTCTTGTCCTCCACGTCTGTCTGTCCTCAGTGAGTCTACAGCATCACTCTTTGCAATGTTGGCTGTCCGCACTGTCTCCGGGTCTCTGTCCTCCACGTCTGTCTGTCCTCAGTCAGTCTACAGCATCACTCCTTGCAATGTTGGCTGTCCGCACTGCTCTCGTCTGTCTGTCCTCCACGTCTGTCTGTCCTCAGTCAGTCTACAGCATCACTCCTTGGAATGTTGGCTGTCCGCACTGCTCTCGGGTCTCTGTCCTCCACGTCTGTCTGTCCTCAGTCAGTCTACAGCATCACTCCTTGGAATGTTGGCTGTCCGCACTGTTCTCGGGTCTCTGTCCTCCACGTCTGTCTGTCCTCAGTCAGTCTACAGCATCACTCCTTGGAATGTTGGCTGTTCGCACTGTTCTCGGTCTGTCCTCCACTCTGTCTGTCCTCAGTCTACAGCATCACTCCTTGGAATGTTGGCTATCCGCACTGTTCTCCAGTCTCTGTCCTCCACGTCTGTCTGTCCTCAGTCAGTCTACAGCATCACTCCTTGGAATGTTGGCTGTCCGCACTGTTCTCTGGGTCTCTGTCCTCCACATCTGTCTGTCCTCAGTCAGTCTACAGCATCACTCCTTGGAATGTTGGCTGTCCGCACTGTCTCTGGTCTCTGTCCTCCACGTCTGTCTGTCCTCAGTCTACAGCATCACTCCTTGGAATGTTGGCTGCCTGCACTGCTGTCCGGGTCTCTGTCCTCCACATCTGTCTGTCCTCAACCAGGTTGAAAATCTCCGGGCTGTTACGTCCTGTCCACTCCTTGATGTTTCCTGGGGAAAAAAAGAATGAATCTTTTATTTAACGTCTGTTCACAATAATGATTTTAGACACACACACACACACACACACACACACACACACACACACACACACACACACACACACACACACACACACACACACACACAACAACACACAGGGAAAAAAGGTGGGGGTGGAGGATGGGGATGGGGAAGGGTAGTAGAAGTTTGAATGTAAGAAGGGGAACAATTAAAATTAATAATTCAGAACAATGAATTAACAGTGTCAAATAATAACATACAACAATGAATTAACTCTTCATAACAATCTGCCAACAGGGGATCTGAGAATCAGCTGGACTAACGAGATAGTATCATTATTTTTGTTGTAAAGGATATCTCTAGCGTCAGTACATGAAAAATCAAGATTGTTATTTCTATATGTCGTAAGTAAGCTAGGACATTCAAAGAGCAAATGGTGGACTGATAATGTTTCCTGGGCAATCTGTTCGTGATCCTCCACTTTCTCTTTTACCCTCGACATTTCCCTTTAATGGCATCTTTCATGAAAGTGCAGTTTTTTCGTTGTCGTTTTTGTTGTCGTTGTTTTTTCTGCACACGTGTCAAAAAGATCAATTTCTTTTAAAGGATGATTCGACAATTTTTTTTTTTTTTTTTTTTTTTCAAATTTTCAGCTCATCGAGTATTCGACATCAGTGGCTAAGTCAAATACTACAACTTGTAATTTAGAAGGAGTGAGTTTCGTTGGGATTGGTAAAGTCACTTAAAAGTGAGGACAGGAAGCCGATCCTTGTGTAAAGTTAGGACCCTTGACAAACCCATCAGCCTTCGACAACCGTCTCCATTGACATTTAAAGGAAAGCTCTCTCCCACGCATGCACACCTTGGGTTTTTTGATTTTTTTGTTTTTGTTTTTTGTTTTTTGTTTTTTTCAAACAAAAAGCCTTGATCGTTTACACCTTTTCCTTTTGGTGTGTGTGTGTGTGTGTGTGTGTGTGTGTGTGTGTGTGTGTGTGTGTGTGTGTGTGTGTGTGTGTGTGTGTATGTGTCGTGTATGTGTGTGTGTGTGTGTGTGTGTGTGTGTGTGTGTGTGTGTGTGTGTGTAAGTGTGTGTGTGTGTGTTGTGTGTGTGTGTGTGTGTGTGGTGCATGTGTGTGTGTGTGTGTGTGTGTGTGTGTGTAATGTGTGGTGTGTGTGTGGTGTGTGTGTGTGTGTGTGTGTGTTGTGTGTGTGTGTGTATCTGTGTGTGGTATGTATGTGTATGTGTATGTGTGTGTATATGTGTTAGTATGTATGTATGTGTATGTAAGTGGTGTGTGTGTGTGTGTGTGTATCTGTGTGTGGTATGTATGTGTATGTGTAAGTGTGTGTATATGTGTGTATGTATGTATGTATGTGTATGTAAGTGTGTGTGTGTGTGTGTGTATCTGTGTGTGGTATGTATGTGTATGTGTAAGTGTGTGTATATGTGTGTATGTATGTATGTATGTATATGTAAGTGTGTGTTGTGTGTGTTGTTTTCTTTTGTTTTTGTAATTATTATTTTTTTTCTACATTTTAGAAAACAAAAGCAAATATAAGACAGGTAAATAGACATGAGTCAAACAAACACACACATCTTCAGTACGATATTAAGGACATTCCCATCTCAATATTTTGTATGTGTGCAAACGATACATCGAATACTGAAGATGGTAGTGGAAATCATCGATCGACTTATGAAGAAAAATCCATATCTGACAAATATAGAAAGCCCCTTCACATACCGTAACCTGTATCAAAGAAAGAGATGGCATCTTGATTTGATGTTTTATCTCAAACGCCTACGTCTAGCAGTCCTCTGTAGTCAACCAGCCATTCATCAACTGATGATAACATGTCATGTTCATTCATGACACATATTTGTTGGATATCATAGACGATATTTTTTTCAATTTATGTTAACATGTCATGACACATTAAATGACACAATATTTAATTGGACATCTAGATGACGGGTTTTTTTTTTTATCGATTTATGATAACATGTCATGTTCATTCATGACACATATTTATCGGATATTATAGACAATTTTTTTTTTATCAATCTATGATAACATGTCATGTTTATTCATGACACATATTTATTGGATATCAAAGACGATTTTTTTTTATCAGTTTATGATAACGTGTCATGTTCATTCATAGCACATATTTACCAGATATCAGAGACGATTTTTTTATCAATTTATGATAACATGTCATGTTTCATTCATGACACCATATTTATTGGATATCATAGACGATTTTTTTTATCAATTTATGATAACTGTCATTTCATTATGACACATATTTATTGGAATCTAGAGACGGGTTTTTTTTATCATTTATGATAACATGTCATGTTTATTCATAACACATATTGTGGATATCATAGACGACGTTTTTTTATCAATTTATGATAACATGTCATTTCATTAATGACACATATATCATTTATTTTGAAATGTCATTCATTATCACATAGTTTTGACGATTTTTTTTTATCAATTTATGATAACATGTCATGTTCATTCATGACACATATTGGATATTATAGACGATTTTTTTTTTATCAATTTATGATAACATGTCATGTTCATTAATGACACATATTTATTGGACATCTTAGATGACGGTTTTTTTTTTATCAGTTTATGATAACATGTCATGTTCATTCATGACACATATTAGGATATTATAGACGATTTTTTTTATCAATTTATGATAACATGTCATGTTCATTAATGACACATATTTATTGGACATCATAGATCGATTTTTTTTATCAGTTTATGATAACATGTCATGTTCATTCATGACACATATTGATATTAAGACGATTTTTATCATTTTGATAACATGTCATGTTATTCATACACATATTGGATATTATAGACGATTTTTTTTTATCAATTATGATAACATGTCATCATTAATGACACATATTGGATATTTAGACGATTTTTTATCATTTATGATAACATGTCATGTTCATTCATGACACATATTGGACATCTTAGACGATTTTTTTTTATCATTTATGATAACATGTCATGTTCATTCATGACAAAATTTATTGGATATGATAGACGATTTTTTTTTGTTTTTATTATCCATTATCTATTGATATAACATTTTTCTTCATATTTCATTTTAATGACCATATTTAGGACATCTTAGATGATTTTTTTTATCAGTTTATATAACATGTCATGTTCATTCATGACACATATTTATGTAGACATATAGAGATTTTTTCATTCACCATCTATGACATGGTATTCTGAAGAGAGTACACGCCTTAATCTAGTTAACCCTTTGGCTCCTGGATCCTATCCATCGACAGCAAAAACTTAACCCTTTGACTCCCTCGCCCTATCCACAGCTTCCTGGTTGACATACAGGATGCTGGTGAGCAGGTGCAGGAGTCAGAGGGTTAATTGAGCTGCGATCCGTTTCGGACAAAATTGCAACACCATCTGCTACCAAAAAAAAAACAACAAAAAACAACAACAAAATAATAATAATAATAATAACAATAACAATAATAACAATGATGATGATGATGATGATGTGATAACAATAATAATGATAATAATAATAATAATGATAATAATAATCATATCATCATAATAATAATATAATCAAATAATAATAATGATTTCAAAGGTGTCTAGAGAAAATACTAAGTCATGTCGATCGGTATCAGCTATCTCAAGTGCCAGTTCATTAATAAATACTGGAAAATAAGAACTGCAAACATCTCCCTCCTTGACACAGCTAAACCGCTGTGCAGATGGTGATAATGTTAGTTCCACGTCTCATTTTATCTTTAAAAATATTACACATACTTTTGATACAAGAAAATACCCTTTATCGTTTGCCGTAGTGTGTGGTGCGTGGTGCGTGTGTGTGTGTGTGTGTGTGTGTGTGTGTGTGTGTGATGTTGTGTGTGTGTATGTGTGTTTGTGTGTGTGTGTACATTCATGCACATGTGCACATGCGCGCACACAACATATACGCACACACACACACACACACACACACACACACACACACTCAACACACACCACCACACACACACACACACTGACCAATTTTACCTGTGTGCACAGCGACCAGCTAAAGGTACACAACCCCTCTTGGATTATCTGCTAATGCGATCGGTTATTCCGCTTCACAATGTAGAAAACCGTAAGCAATCGTTATCGTTCAAACGCCGTTAAGCCCGAACTACCTAATTAAAAAACCTACTAAGTACGTAACTAAGTAACTAAGTAAGTGAGTTAGTAACTAACTAACTGACTAACTATAACTAACTAACTAACTAAACTAACTAACTAACTAACTAACTAACGAATTTAAGTCACCGTCATCATCATCATGTGCCTTGCCGCATAAGTTGGCGATCATGGTCCCTCCATTCGAACCTCTTTTGTCGCTGTAAGTATATTAGCCACCCTTTCTGTCCTCATCCACTCCGCAGAAAACTGTCCAATATTTTCTCCCTGGGTCTATCTGGTGCTCTTTTTCCCTCTAGTTTTTCCGTGACTAGATCTAGATGCTCAAAATTCTCTTGCCTATTAAATGTCCTAAAAATGTTCCTTGTCTTTTCCTAATCTTCTTCGTTAATGTTCCTTTTGTGTCTGCCGCTTTCAAAACTGCCTTCCTTGTTTTCTTTGCCGTCCATAGAACTCTTAGCATTCTTCTTAGAAGGCCACATTTCAGCTGCCTCGATCTTGTTCTTGTGTGTTGACTGTCCACGCTTCGCGTTTGTAATTTGAGTAGCTTTACCAAACCAGCCAACCAAAAACAAACTTAGCTAAACTAACTAGCTAGTTAGCTAACTAGCTAACTCATTTACTCACTCAGCGGTATATAGGCATGCCTAGAATTTGAAGATTCACTTACTGGTACATAAATATGCATGCTGACATTTTGAGGACATATAGCAGGCGATAAAAGACAAGTGTGCCTACTCATCAGTCAGATGGACCGGAAACTCCATCATCATATGATCATCTATCAGATTTTGAATTAGATGTATTCTTTACTTGTGTATTTGTCTATCTGTGTGTTAGAAAAAAACACGAAAGAAGAACATAAACGCGTACTTAATACAACAAAACAAGACAGGCGCAAATTTTCGGCCAACTGTCTTGTTTTGTTGTATTAAATACGCGTTCATATTCTTCTTTCGTGTTTTTTCTGGTTCCTGTTTGCTTGAACGCGGGCAGTCACACTTGTTTTAGATATCTGTATGTTGTTTGTTTATTTCCTTTTGTTGGTAGTAGTGGTAATTTTAATTGATATAACACTGCGAATAATTGTAAGAAATTATTTATGTTAAACAAATGTGTTCTTTCAATTATTTCAATACTCATTTTACTCGTCGTTATTCTTCTGATACTTTGCTATTCAAAATCGCCCGATACAGACGCAAGACTCGCGCTTTCCGATATTTTTGTCCATTTTGGACTGATTTTGTGGAATAATCTGCCCTTTGGTAGAATTTCCTTATCTTTTCTCTTTCAAGACCCAAACTAAAGCCCATCTTTCACGTGTATCTTTCTGTTTACATTAACTTAGTTCATACGGACCCTACCCCGATCCTGGTTTATTGCTTGTTATAGTATGTTGTATACGGGTGTTATTGAGGGTTAGTGCATGATGCTGATGATAAAAATAAAACGTGTATTATATGTATATGTGATCTCCCACCACGAAATCGGTCTTAACAAGCAGTCAGTCGAACAGGACTAGGAGCTGAAAAGGTGGCTGAGTGTCTATCTGGGGTGTTTTGGCTTTTTCTCAAAATTAATTTGTGTAGACTATAATCTATCCCCACAGAAATTTTTTTTTCTTGAAAAAATATTATTAATCAATTTAAATCGGTATTTTAATGCATTGATCGCAGCAGAAAGAACGCAATTTCTTACCAAAGTACCTATTTTTGTCTCTTATTATGAACCGTAACCTGTACAGTACCCGCACATGTAATATGCTGATGGAAAGCTCTTTGGTGCACCTTTCAGATAATGACAGCGAAAATTAGAAACAAACTGGGTCAAAGCCACCAAATAAAGAATTTATGGAAAATGTGTAGGAGAGCACACAAAAACTTTAGAGGCCGTTTTCTCAAAATGGCCGTCATACAACTTAATGACTTTAAACATGCAAAACTTTTACATATTTTTTAGTACAAGCTTTATTCAAGTACCAAAATAATCAGCAGAATGTACACTTTCCAGTGATTATGTATATCTCAAAATACCCAAAATGCTAGTTAAGACTGATTTCGTGGTGGGAGGTTATATTTTTGTATTGCAGGATTGTAAGTGCCTATGGTACTGTTAGAAGTACTTTTAAATGTACATGATCATTATTTACTTTTCTTATATATCTGTATACATTATACCACAGTCTCCAGTATGTATTTCTTCAAGGTGTACAACTGTATCGTTTCTCTACCTTTATAAACTATGAATGGTAACCACTATCATTTCCGAATGTCAAGATGTGTGTCTGTTGATTTCTTACAATGTGTAGTTAAGTCCCCTTTGGTTGAAGACTAGATGTACAAAAACATACAAACGCTCATCTACTCAGGCTCAGTCCTCTTAACTTCAGATGGGTCATAAGGCGTCAATTAATCATGCAAAATAAAATAAAATAAAATGAAATAAAATAGAATAAAATAGAATAAAATAAAATAAAATAAAATAAAATAAAATAAAATAAAATAAAATAAAATAAAATAATAATAAACATATACATGCTTATGTATTCAGGTTTAATCCTCTTTGCTCGAGATGGAGCATACCTCCGAGTAGATCATCATCATCATCATCATCATCATCATCATCATCATCATCATCAGGCCCTCCATATGCATCTATCCTTTGTTGCTGCAAGCACATCTTCCACCCTCTGTCCTCAACCACCCTACAATCAGTCCATCCACTATTTTCTCCCTGGGTCTACCTGGTGTTCTCTTTCCTTCCAGCTTTTCCTGTCCCAAGTTCATGCCAGTGGCTTTTTCGGTATAAATTCTTTTCAGTATAAATAGTATCCTCCATCTTCTGGAAATCCTGTGCCAAAAATTTCATCTTTTCTGTCGCTCTCTTTCATGACTTAGATTGGTAGCGGGATTGAGTTTGTCTGCGTGATACTCTGTAAATTTATTTTGTAAGTTTCTCTGCTAGCGTTGCAACTGGTAGCTGGTATCTCCATCTTTTTCGTCAGCAATGTCCTTAAAAATGGAAGCAGTACCAGTGAGATCAAACCCGTCTTCAAACATCTGCAGATGTGTGACATAACAAATTTGGATGCTGAGGGCAGGAGACCACTGACCATCTGTATTAGTCCTTATAGATCTTAGACTCAAAATACCCCTTGTGATAGAGCATAGACTCAAAAACTCTTTGTGATAGAGCAGAGACTCAAAATACTCTTTGTGATAGAGCAGAGAATCAAAATACTCTTTGTGATAGAGCAGAGAATCAAAATACTCTTTGTGATAGAGCAGAGACTCAAAATACTCTTTGTGATAGAGCAGAGACTCAAAATACTCTTTGTGATAGAGCAGAGACTCAAAATACTCTTTGTGATAGAACAGAGACTCAAAATACTCTTTGTGATAGAGCAGAGACTCAAAATACTCTTTGTGATAGAGCAGAGACTCAAAATACTCTTTGTGATAGAGCACGGACTCAAAATACTCTATGTGATAGAGTATAGACTCAAAAACTCTTTGTGTGTGTGTGTGTGTTTGTGCGAGAAAGGGGAGCGAGAGAGAGAGAGACAGACAGACAGACAGAGAGAGAGAGAGAGGTGGAGGGGGGTCATTGTAGGTAATTGAACACAGGTGACCTGTTAACTGACTTATCTGATATGCAAAAAGTCAAAACGACCTTAGCGATTGAAAGGCCTCAAGGTAAATGGTCAAATCAGTCTTGCCCTTTCTGTGTGGTGATTATTTCCCTTGCCTTTAGCTACACACACCCACACACACACACACACACACACACACACACACACACACACACACACACACACACACACACACACACACAACACACAACACACACACACACAGGGTGACAATTTGGGTCAAGGGTCATTCGCAGAATAGGCGCGCTTAATTGTACCCGCAGCCCTTTGTATGTGCGTGTGCGTGTGCGTGTGCGTGTGTGTGTGTGGTGTGTGTGTGTGTGTGTGTGTGTGTGTGGTGTGTATGTGCTGTGTGTGTGTGTGTGTGTGTGTGTGTGTGTGTGTGTGTGTGGTGTGAGGAGAGAGGAGAGAGAGAGAGAGAGAGAGTTTGCGTGTGCTTTGTGCCCTGGAGGTTTTTGGTCGTTGTTGGGTACTTGCTTTGATGAATGATAAACAGGGCTCGTCTTTGATTTATGAGTCCACATTTGGCGGCTTATAAAGTCATTTTCATTATTTGTTATTATTATCAGTGTCATACCATGTTATACACACATGCATGTACCACTGCGCGAGTGAACACGCACAGACACACAGACACACACAGACACACGCACACACACACACACACACACACACACCAACACATGCACTTGTGTGTGTGGAGATTTACACAAAATCTTCCACATCAACGTGATAGAATCATAAGATGTGTGAACACCCACCCACCCCATCCATACCCAACCACACGCATGCACGCACTAACACACTATCACACACATTGCACGCATGCATGTACAGCCACTAGGCACATAGATTGACAAAAATGTCAAACCATCCACAGATTTAAGTGTACACGTTAAAGGGAACTAACCCCCCATCCCTGTTCCCCCAGCAAGGCCAGTAATTATGGTCGTCTTAATGCCTTATATGTGGCATTTAATGGTATCGGCATATTTCTTTGAAAACAGCATACACAACAATATTTACGAAATCTTAAGTCAGCATCTCATCATACTGCCTCGGAAACTATAACATGTTTACACAATGAAAAGTGAAAGATTGCAATTATGTTATGAAACCACTTTTTCTGAAAATTCCTTGGTACAATTTGGCCTGCCTATCGCCTTGTTCCTTTTGCTTTCTGTTATTTCTTCTTATCATTTTCTGCCTTGCTGGTCCATTCAGCTGTATGTGTTCGATAAAGTCTTACGTACTTTTTTGTAGGATTGATAAGTGGGTACATGTATTAACCTTGACTCCTGCGCCTGTCCAACACATTTCTTGTCAACCTATGGTAAGTAGCTAAAACTTAACCTTTGACTCCTACCTTCCAGCTTCATGCAGGAGTGTGGATAGGTGGAGTAGGTTATTTTTGCAGTGGTGATGTGCAGGTGCAAAGTTAAGTAAATTTTAGCTAGGAGCGATTGAACACTTAGTATTTAGGGTTTTTATAGTTGTGTTTTAGTATGCTTACATGTATTCGGTGGTTTTTTAAGTCCTGTATAATGACGATGGTCAACACCGGCATGTCCTTAGATTATGTGCGTGAAGGCATTGATATGTGTATTTAATTTTCTTTTTTTTTTTTTTTTTCTGTTGCAGTTTTGTATGTTTTGAAGCGGTTATAGGCCTGATATGGCTCTATGCAGTCGGCTGGGCTTTAAGCAACAATAACAATCTCGACCTACTTTTGGTTTCGCCTACTTTTATGCTGGGCTGTGATACATTTTTTTCTGCACCCAAACAAATCATTTGAAGCCATTTCATCATTTAGGTAGACATCCCTATTTCAATCGTATGTGTACTAAAGAAAATACATTTTAATTCAGTCTATATGAACAAGTTTGTGATGTTTCTTAAACGGTAGGAACGTACACGAAATATGATGTGGAATGATTAATTTTGCATGGCTCTGCACGCTGACTGACCATCGGTGCCAGTGATGAGATACTTGTAAAGGATCGGGTTTGCGCTCTTCTTCTTTTGCCTTTCATCATCATCATCATCATGTGCCCTGCCGCATGGTGTTGGCGATCATAGCCCTCCATACGAATCTATCCCTTGTCGCTGCAAATACATCGCTCACCTTCTCTGTACTCAGCCACCCTGCAAGTCCGTCCAATATTTTCTCCCTGGGTCAACTTGGTGTTCTCTTTCCCTTCCAGCTTTCCTGTTGTGACCAGGTGCTCTAATTCCCCTTTCCTCATAATATGTCCGATAAATGTTACTTGTCTTTTCTTAATCTTCTTTACGAACGATCTTCTTGTGTCTGCCTCCTTCAGGACTGTCTCGTTTGTTTTCTGTGCTGTCCATGGTGTAAACTCTCAACATTCTTACTTGAAACCACATATCAGTTGCTCTCAATTTTGTTCTGACTTTGCGTGTTGACTGTCCACGTCTCACAACCGTACAACAGTATCGGTTCTATAGAACACTCAGGATCTCTCTTCCTGGTGTTAATTGATAAGCATTTGTTGGTAAGAACGCTTTTCACCTTCTTGAATGCTGTTTTAGCTTGGCCGATCCTTTGCCCTTCTTGACAAGAATACACACAGGTGGCTTCAGGAATGTGGTAGGCCAATGTTAACTGCTCCTGAGGAGGAGTTGTTTGTCGAGTGGATGTGGACTGGAAAACACTGCATCTGTGCCGATACTGTTAACTGTGCCGATATGGCGTTAACAGTCGTCAACGACCGTGGCTGCCAAAAGACAGCAAGACCTGTCTAAACCTAGCTTTACACTTCTCCGTTTCATGTTTCATCTATCTTTCTGTTCATAAGTGTATAGTACTGCAGTCTATGAAGAATGGTTTCCTACCATTTCATTTAATGAATACCCATACAGAAATACAGTTTATTGTAATTTTTGTTATGGTGACTCCTCTTTAGAGCATAGACAACAAATTTCTCTAAGAACGTAAACCAGAATCATCCACAGAATTGCTGTGGGATCGAATTATTATAACGAAAAGAAAAGTTAAACAAAATTTTTTTAAGATCATTGCACTCAGGGACGTTACCTTAGTGCTCACTTTTTGGTCCCATTTTCTACGTCACCTTAAAATAGCCACAGAAGCTGGAACAGATTTTACAATGCTGTGAAGATGATGTCGATGAGAATGATAATCATGATGCTATGGAGTTCCATCTAGGATTGAGACCGCATGACAAGGCTGTACTCTACGCTCAGCATGACAGGGCTATATTCTACGCTTAGCGTGACAGGGCTGTACTCTACGCTCAGCATGACAGGGCTATATTCTACGCTTAGCGTGACAGGGCTGTACTCTACGCTCAGCATGACAGGGCTATATTCTACGCTTAGCGTGACAAGGCTGTACTCTACGCTCAGCATGACAGGGCTATATTCTACGCTTAGCGTGACAAGGCTGTACTCTACGCTCAGCATGACAGGGCTATATTCTACGCTTAGCGTGACAGGGCTGTACTCTACGCTCAGCGTGACAGGGCTGTACTCTATGCTTAGCGTGACAGGGCTGTACTCTACGCTTAGCGTGACAGGGCTGTACTCTACGCTTAGTGTGACAGGGCTGTACTCTACGCTCAGCGTGACAGGGCTGTACTCTACGTTTGCGTGACAGGGCTGTACTCTACGCTTAGTGTGACAGGGCTGTACTCTACGCTTAGTGTGACAGGGCTGTACTCTATGCTTAGCGTGACAGGGCTGTACTCTACGCTTAGTGTGACAGGGCTGTACTCTACGCTTAACGTGACAGGGCTGTATTCTATGCTTAACGTGACAGGGCTGTACTCTACGCTTAACGTGACAGGGCTGTACTCTACGCTTAGTGTGACAGGGCTGTACTCTACGCTTAAACGTGACAGGGCTGTACTCTACGCTTACGTGACAGGCTGTATTCTATGCTTAACGTGACAGGCTGTACTCTATGCTTAACGTGACAGGGCTGTACTCTATGCTTAACGTGACAGGGCTGTACTCTTACGCTTAGTGTGACAGGGCTGAAATTCTACGCTTAGCGTGACAGGGCTGTATTCTACGCTTAGTGTGATAGGGCTGTATTTAAACGCTTAACGTGACAGGGCTGTATTCTACACTTAGTGTGATAGGGCTGTACTCTAACGCTTAGCGTGACAGGGCTGTACTCTACGCTTAGCGTGACAGGGCTGTATTCTACGCTTAGTGTGATAGGGCTGTATTCTACGCTTAGTGTGATAGGGCTGTGATCTACCTTAGCGTGACAGGCTGTACTCTAACGCTTAGCGTGATAAGCGTGATCTACCTTAGCGTGACAGGGCTGTACTCTACGCTTAGCGTGACAGGGCTGTATTCTAACGCTTAGCGTGACAGGGCTGTACTCTACGCTTAGCGTGATAAGGCTGTGATCTACCTTAGCGTGACAGGGCTGTACTCTACGCTTAGCGTGATAAGGCTGTGATCTACCTTAGCGTGACAGGGCTGTACTCTACGCTTAGCGTGATAAGGCTGTGATCTACCTTAGCGTGACAGGGCTGTACTCTACGCTTAGCGTGATAAGGCTGTGATCTACCTTAGCGTGACAGGGCTGTACTCTACGCTTAGCGTGACAGGGCTGTACTATACGCTTAGCGTGACAGGGCTGTATTCTACGCTTAGCGTGATAAGGCTGTGATCTACCTTAGCGTGACAGGGCTGTACTCTATGCTTAGCGTGATAAGGCTGTGATCTACCTTAGCGTGACAGGGCTGTACTCTACGCTTAGCGTGACACTACGCTTAGCGTGACAGGGCTGTACTCTACGGTTAGCGTGACAGGGCTGTACTCTACGGTTAGCGTGACAGGGCTGTACTCTACGCTTAGCGTGACAGGGCTGTACTCTACGCTTAGCGTGACAAGACTGTACTCTACGCTTAGCGTGACAGGGCTGTACTCTAACGCTTAGCGTGACAGGGCTGTACTCTACGCTTAGCGTGACAGGGCTGTACTCTAGCTTAGCGTGACAGGGGCTGTACTCTACGCTTAGCGTGACAGGGCTGTACTCTACGCTTAGCGTGACAAGACTGTACTCTACGCTTAGCGTGACAGGGGCTGTACTCTACGCTTAGCGTGACAGGGGCTGTACTCTACGCTTAGCGTGACAAGACTGTACTCTACGTTTAGCGTGACAGGGCTGTACTCTACGCTTAGCGTGACAAGACTGTACTCTACGCTTAGCGTGACAGGGGCTGTACTCTACGTTTAGCGTGACAGGGCTGTACTCTACGTTTAGCGTGACAGGGCTGTACTCTACGTTTAGCGTGACAGGGCTGTACTCTGCGTTTAGCGTGACAGGGCTGTACTCTACGTTTAGCGTGACAGGGCTGTACTCTACGTTTAGCGTGACAGGATTATATTCTACGCTTAGCGTGACAGGCTGTACTCTACGTTTAGCGTGACAGGGCTGTACTCTACACTTTACTATCAAGGAAAAGAAACGTTAAATAGGAGTGGGACCTTTCGGTCAAACACAGGCACACACATAAGCGCGCATACACGCAACAGAGAGGTGGTGGCAAAGAGGCAAGGTGAAGGACGAAAGAAGGCAAATAACCTCGAAATTGAAACTGTAAACGCCAAGTACTCCTCCGCCCCCCCCCCCCCCCCCCCCCCACAGACACACACTCCTCCCCCCTTTCAGTTCCTCACACCCCCTCCCTCTCTCTGTCACCTCCCGTATGTTTTCTTTTTTTTTTTTTTTCACCTGCATCCTTCACAGTTTCCGACTCTCTCTCTCTCTCTTTGCCGTTCCCCTTCATTTTCAACCCGTAGGGGTTTCGCTAGGGTGATTCCTACTACACACTGTTAATAAATACCTGTTGGACTCTAGAGAGTTACCTATTGGCTTGTAGTTATAGATGTAGGGTGATTTTTAATACACATCATCATCATCATCATCAGGTGCCCTGCCACATGGCGTTGGCGATCATGGACTTCCATCTGTTTCTATCTCTTGTTGCCCCAAGCATCTCCTCCACACTCCTCGTCTTCAGCCACTCTGCAAGTCCGTCTAGCATTTTCTCCCTGGGTCTACCTGGTGCTCTCTTTCCCTCCAGCTTTCCCGTTGTGACCAGGTGCTCCAAATCCCCCTTCCTCATAAAATGGCCTATAAATGTTGCCTGTCTTTTCCTAATCTTCCTTATGAATGATCTACTTGTGTCTGCCTCCATTAAGACTGTCTCGTTTGTTTTCTTTGCTATCCATGGAACTCTCAACATTC
>JAPXFY010000023.1:62234232-62246732 GCA_030674185.1 Monoplex corrugatus
AAACTGCCATTATCATTTCGAATGGTGTCTATTTTTTCTTTCCATCTCGGCTGGACTCCTCATTATCCAGGAGTTTAAAAACTCTGCCATGACCCCAGTGACCTCTGGAGTCTGAGGTGACGTCCCCCAGGCGTTGAAAAAGGTGCCCCCACTGTTTATACAGCCACAAGTGTTGTATTAGAGTGAAGTCAAACGGTTGAGACGACATGCTGATCTGATAAACGTATCGTTGACTCCTTTATAAATTTTGGAAACTGCTAGAAGACTGTGGAAAAAAACCCACCAACAACCACGAATTGTAGAAGACTTTTTAAAATTGTGGAAGATTCTTGAAATTGTGAAAGATTTTGTGGAAGATATTTATGAAGATTGTGGAAGAATCTTGAAGATTGTGAAAGATTTTGTGGAAGATTTTTTATGAAGATTGTGGAAGAATCTTGAAGATTGTGAAAGATTTTGTGGAAGACTTTTTATGAAGATTGTGGAAGAACTTTGAAGATTTCTAGAAGACCAGAAGATTCTAAAAGACTGTGGAAAAGTCTAGAAGATGATGGAAGAGTTCTAAAAAGTTTGTGAAAGACTCTAAAAAGACCACAGAGGAATCTGTAAGACTGTGGACGACTTTAGAAGATTCGAAAGATTCCGGAAGCTTGTGAAGGAATTCAGAAAACAACAATGAGTGACTGCAGGTAAGAATTTCAAATGACAACAACAAAGTCGAAGGACTGCTATGCATACCAGACAGTGGAGGCTGCCAAAAGCGAAGCGTTGTTTTGTTATACTGTGTGCATGCTTAACATTCTATCCTACTGTTTCATGTGTATCACAGCAGATTTTCCACTAACACGCCTTCAAAGCCACTGAAAGAGTGGTCACAATGAAAGCAGGGCATGAATGGCAACAAAATGTGAAGCAATTTTCCGTGATTTTATGGTGTTGAGAATGAGGAGTGATAGAGATGATGCTATACACGTTCCATTTCGGTTTGTAAACTGAGTGACAGCGCTATACTTTACTCTTCATTTCATGTTTTATTCTGACGCCAACCAAGCCCGAGAGATACAGACACTTGAGGTGTTGGTCAGCATTTTTTTTTTTATACAGTACCTTTAATAACACTTCCTTAACCCTTTGACTCCCGCACCCGGTCCAGCAGCATCTTGCATTGTCAACCATGCAAGCAAAGCAGAAATATAATCCTTTGACTCCCTCATCCTATCCACCAGCTTTCTGCAAGAAGCTGGGGATAAGGTATGCGAGTCAAAGAGCTATGTTTTTACAACTGATGGATAGGGTGCAGGAGTCTAAGGGTTAAAATGGATTAGACTAGACTACGTGGTTCCAGTCTTCCCAAGTGAGGTCCCAGCAGACTCATATCTGGGTTTGAGTTGTTTCAGCCGAAAATCTCACAATATATTTTTTTAGACTGATTGGAGTTTAAAAAACGTAGAACCTCAGAGTCTGTAGCTTGTACTAACCACTTGACCTCGTTAGCTGGTACTTTTAGATATGTTCACTTCATTGTCAAATTTCGTAACCGTAATGTATCAAATAGAATGTACTGTATCTGTCATACCAGTTTCAGTTTAAGTTTCTCAAGATGGCGTCTTCGCTCTCGGAATGAATTCCATATTCACCGACGTCACAGGTGCCATGTAATGGAGAAGATCCAGAATGATCACGGCACAATCCTTAAGCCTGCACATAATCCCATGCGCTGGCCAGGTCCTGAGGTCCTACCTAGATAGTTCCATAATCTTCGATCGCAGGGCAGTGAGGTGGCAGAGACCTCAACTTTTCCGGGGTCAGCACCACGATGGCAGCGCCCATCCCCTCTACTCACTTTAAATCACATTCACCTGTTTTTAAACCAAGACGTCAGAAAGACAAAAGGGCTAATTGGTCTTCGAGGGGTGGGACCTGGGAAATCAACCTCTCCAATGTGTTTTTTAACAAGGCAGGCGGGCGATGCCCTGCTCTTCACGATTTTCAACTGCCGTGGGACCTTAAGTGTGCGCAGCCAGAAGGCTCACGGGTCCGACTCATTGTTCGTCCCCTTCCGAGGTACTAGACATTTAGTTCGATTTTCTGGTCAAACTGAAGAGAAAAGTCGAGGCCTCTACAGGGAGCGAACCCTGGAACCTCGAGTTTAGTTATATGCAGTTGATCGTCTGAACCATTCTGACACTCTTCTCCTGTCCAAGATTATGTTAAGATATGCTGACTTCATTGTCGAATTTCGTAATCGTAATGTGTGAAATAGAATTTACTGTAGCTGCCATACCGACACTACGTTAAGATATGCTGACTTCATTGTCGAATTTCGTAACCGTATGAAATACAATTTTACTATAGCTGCCATATCAAGACTACGTTTACATAAGGTTACTTCATAGTCGAATTTCGTAATCGTAATGTATGAAATACAATTTACTGTAGCTGCCACACCAAGACTATGTTAAGATATGCTTACTTCACTACAGAATTTCGTAACCGTAATGTATCAAATAAAATTTACTGTATCTGGCATACCATGACTACGTTTACATATGCTTACTTCATTGTCGAATTTCGTAACCGTAATGTGTGAAATACAATTTACTGTAGCTGTCATACCAAGACTATTTGTGACTGTTTTACTTTACTTTTTTTTATCGCCGGGTAAGGGTTTTCATTTGGGGTACATACAAAACCGATCCCAGAAGCACGTGTTCTTCCACACGCATGCGTTGCATTGGATGAGATCCTGTGGGTTTGTGTTCCGCTTCGGTAGTCCATCTTCTCTTAAATGTGACCCTCCACCATGGAATGAGTCGCAATGCACCTGGGGTGATTTTTTTTTGTTTTTAAATGAAATGAATAAGCAAAAACGCAGTTTTCACAGATCCAAATTTTATTAAAATCGGGCATTCCTTTTCAAAGTTATGACCTTTTAAAGTTGGATATGTGGAAAAATGCATATTTGCGAAATCGCAGTTTGAAAATGTCACACTTATGCCCATAGCAGCCAGGTACTTCTAATAGAGCTACACTTTTCACCCGTTTATAAGATCAAATAAGCACAAGTATTTTAGCAAGACATAAAATAATGACCACAGAATCATTTTCAGTGAAAATCTCAAAATTGGTACCCTGACCCCCCTACATGAACTATCGCTGCTAGCGAAAAAGTGTGTCAGGTGCAATCCGACTCATTCCGTGGTGGAGGGTCACAAATATTGGCTGTTCTGCGCTGCGTCGGATTCACATGCTAATGGTTGTGGGTTCGAATCCCGGGGTTGCGCTACATCAAAACTGGCCTTCTCACTGTCCCATCTTAACATTATTGTTGTTCTGTTGGTGTCAGTGTAGGATTACATAAGTCCCCCTCCCCCCTCCCCCCACTTCCCTGTGATGGTTATCTCAGTCGGCCATATCACCTGAGTTTGGGTGTCGACGTAAAAACTGAACCAAATCAATTAATCAGCTGATCAAATATGACTCTGCCCCGCATGCAATGCTGTCGACAGCTGAATCTTTTGCGATCAGAGCTAGTGTCCTCCCAGTTCGTGGTGTTGATGCCACAGGTTGATGAGGTTGGCCTTCGGAGTATCCGTGTATCGCGTCCAGTTGTCTGCCCTGGTCAAGGTACTCTCGCTCCAGCGCTGTGCACAGGGGCCTCTTTGAAATACCGTTGTCTTCCATACTGACAAGATAATTATTCTGTCCAGCGAAGTTGGTATTTGATGATTACAATCTGGATATTTGGCGAGCCACACTTCTTCAGATCTTGAAGGTTATTATTATTGTTATCATTATTGTTATTTTGACATTTTTGTTGTTGTTATTATTATTATTATTATTATCATTATTATTATTATTATTGTTGTTGTTATTGTTTTATATTATTGTTATGTTTGTCAACAATATCATTATTGTTGTTGTTGTTATTGTTATTATCTCTAATCTCTCTTTCTTGTCAAAACTGCTTGAAAAAGTTGTCCTCAACCAACTGAACTCTCACCTGTCTGCCAACAATCTCCTCAATCCTTTCCAGTCAGCCTACCGCCAGTACCATAGCACTGAAACTGCCTTGCTACACATTCTCAACAATCTCCTCCTTGCAACTGATACTGGCAAAGTCTCTCTCCTCACACTCCTTGATCTGTCTGCAGCCTTTGATACCATTCATCATGGTATTCTCCTTTCTAGACTTCATCATACTTTTGGCATCTCTGACATTGCTCTGTCCTGGTTCACTTCATATCTATCAAACAGAAAACAAACTGTTCTCATCAATGGCACTTACTCTCAACCTGCATACCTGACCTGTGGTGTTCCACAAGGATCTGTCCTTGGCCCTGTTCTTTTCACTCTTTACACCTCCCCCTGTCCACCATCATCAACTCCCACTCTATAAAACACCACTTCTGTGCTGATGACACCCAACTTCAAGACAGTGACTCACCTGACAATATACAGCGCCTCCTGACTCGCACCACTGAGTGTTACTCGTACATTAAAAATTGGATGACATACAACAAACTTCAGCTAAATGATGACAAGACAGAAGCTATCCTCATTGGCACCCGTCAGAAACTTTCTCAGCTGCCTCCTCTTTCTCTCCCATTATGTAACACATCAGTCCCAATTTCTGATTCAGCTAAAAACCTTGGTGTCTGCATTGACTCTACCCTCTCCATGAACAACTTTGTTTCTCAAACTGCCAGATCTTGCTACTATCAAGTCCATCGTATAAGCCTGATCAGGAAGTATCTCTCTGTCGAAACAACTGCAAAACTCGTTCTCTCCTTCATTATGTCTCGCATTGACTATTGCAATTCACTCCTGTCCGGTCTTCCTGACTCCACCACTCACATCCTACAGCGCATTCAAAACAATGCTGCACGCCTTGTACTCAAAAAGAAAAAAACTGACCACATATCTCCTCTTCTGGCACATCTTCACTGGCTCCCTGTATCAAAGCGCATACAGTACAAACTAGACACCATGTGCGACAAAAGCCTCAATAACGCAGCCCCCGATTACCTGTCAAGCCTACTTGAGATCTATGTTCCCTCACGTACCCTCCGCTCTGCCTCCGATCCTCTGACTTTTCGCTTTCCACGCACTAAGCTCAATACCTATGGTCCACGAGCCTTCTCTGTTTCTGGTCCGCTCTCCTGGAACAAACTTCCTCTCTCAGTCCGTCAGCAACCTACTTTTGTCTCCTTCAAGTCGGCTCTCAAAACTCACCTTTTCTCCTCTGCATAAAATCCTGACCACACTCAATCCCTTCTGCAGCCTCTCTCCACTCGGAGGGGAATCACATTGCAATAAATAATTGTATATAATATGCTCTCTATAATTTTCCATAGCTTTTATTCTTTCTCCCCATTTATAGACGTGTGCGTGTGTATGTGTGTGTGTGCGTGAGTGCGTGTGTGTGCGTGCGTGCGTGCGTGTGTGTGCGTGCGCGCGTGTGTGTGTGTCTGTTTCAGCGCTTAGATTTGATTTTATCAAGATTTTGCGCTATATAAATATTGTAATTATTATTATTATTATATTATTATCATTGTTATTGTTATTGTTATCATCATCATCATTATTATTATTATTATTACTATTATTATCATTATCATTATTGTTATTGTTATATTATCATTATTATTGTGATTATTATTGCTGTTATTATAATTTTTCTTCGTCGTATATACAAACCACAATTCAGGTATGGGAGCATTAGTTTTCGGGATCACTCACCCTGCGGCCTTTCATGCGTGACACAGGATGTACCCTGACAGTGCAAGGGTACGCAAGTACACCCAGGGACTACCCACACTACAGCCTGGTAATTTTGGGGTACTTACAAGGGAAGGTTGGGGGTAGTGGGGGGAGTAGACGAGGGAGGGAGAAGGAGAATGGTAAGGACGGGTCAATAACCGATACGTTGGCTGGAACTAGGGTCAGCTGGAGACATAAAGAGAGAACAAAGAATAGGATAAGAAAAACGATAATAACAGTACAAACAATAGCATCGATAACGAGGATGATAACGATAATGACAACAACAACAATAATGATAATGATAATAGCAATGATAATCACAATAGCTGTAATAGTAACGATGACGATGACAACAACAACAATGACAATGATAATATGATGATGATGACAATAGTAATAATAATAATAATAACAATAATAATAATAATGATATAATGATAATAATAATAATAATAATAACAAGAATAATAGTAATAATAATAACAATGATAATGATGCTACTACTACTACTAATAACAATAATGATAATGACGATAAAGATGACATCAACAACAACAAAAACAGCAACAACAACAACAACAACAATATGTTTTTGTGTTTGTATCAGTCTGGCATTGGAACAATCATGGTTATATTGTAATGACATGTATATCTACATTTGAAAAAAAAACCCCAAGAAAACCAATACAACAACAACAACAAAACCAAACAAAACATCCCCTCCCCACGCCCCCCCCCCCCACCTCAATAAAAAACAGACAAAGCAACAAACAAACAAACAAACAATCCCAGTAGACATCAGACATAATATTGCTATTTTTTTTCTGATGAACATAGATATAATGTACGTATTACAGATAAACAAGAGATAATATCAAGTTTCTCCTATAAAATATAGATGTTGAAGATAATTGCAAATGTTTATTCTGTAATCAAAAAAGCGATAGTAGACAACAGATTCTGTAGGATGGATACCTGATAAAACTTTTCTTCAACAGCTGTTTTCAAATGTAAACTACAGTCCAAATGCTGCTTCTATAAATGTAAGTAAAAGTGCTGTTCTTTGGCACTGATACCAGAATCAAATCAAGTAATATATTTTTTTAATTTGTTTTTATTCATTTTCAAATGTACAGCATTTACAAACATCTTGAATTGTATGCAATGCGTAATCAACAGATCTAACAAAATGTAGAAAAACAAACATTTGTTGCAATGTATAGTAGTAGTAGGCCTCCTTCGGTCATGACTGACCATGGACTAAGTACATCCGTTCTAATGTCTAGATGGGCTGTCTGCTTGGTCCAAGCAGCGTCGCCTGTGACTGTACAGACCAATGCGAGAGAGGCAGTCTCTGTCGCAGCGGTCGCATGTGTATGCTGATGCTGGTCTGTTGGCTGTCATCCCTTTTCTGCGAACTCGCTTTTCTGCTGCAGCAGCTGACAGTTTGTCCTCACCAATCCGCAGCTGTTTCTTGAGAGTAGTTCTCCAGCTGTTGCGGTCGTCTGCGAGTCCTCCCAGGACTCAGTGTTGATCTCAAGCGCCTTCATGTCACGCTTGCAAACGTCTTTGTATCTCAGCTGTGGGCGGCCAATGTTTCTCTGCCCTGTGGCAAGCTCACCATAAAGGATGTCTTTTGGGATGCGACCATCTTCCATGCGGCGAACGTGGCCCAACCAGCGCAGCCGACGCTGTCTCAGCATGGTATGCATGGTTGGGAGGCCAGCGCAGGTTAGGACTTCGGTGTTGGTCACCTTGTCTTGCCAGGAAATGCCAAGTATGCGCGTAGGCTTCTCATGTGGAAGGTATTGAGCCTTTTCTCCTGATGAGCATGCGTGGTCCACGCCTCGCTGCCATACAGCAAGGTGCTGAGGACACAGGCGTTGTATACAGCCATCTTTGTCTTTGTGGTCAGCTTGGGATTTGTCCACACCCTTTGTGTGAGGCGGGCTAGTGTTGTGGCTGCCTTCCCGATCCTCTTGTCGATCTCTGTGTCAAGGAAGAGGTTATCGGTGATGGTGGACCCAAGATATGTGAATTGATGGATGGCTTCAAGCTCGTAGTCATCAATGATGATGGCTGGTGGAGATGGCGTGTCTTGGCCCAGGACGTTTGTCTTCTTAAGACTGATGGTCAGACCAAAATCTTTGCAGGCCTGGGAGAAGCGGTCCATTAGTGACTGCAAGTCCCGCTGAGTATGGGTCACAACTGCGGCATCGTTGGCAAATAGCATGTCTCTGATGAGGGCTTCACGGACCTTTGTCCTTGCTCTGAGGCGGGCGAAGTTGAAGAGCCTGCCATCTGATCTGGTCCGCAGGTGGATCTCTTCTTGCGCTGTGCTGAACGCATGCCTCAGGAGGACAGCGAAGAAGATTCCAAAGAGGGTTGGGGCCAGGACGCAGCCTTGTTTCACACCGCTGCGTACGTCGAAGGGCTTGGAGAGGTTTCCGTTGAACTGCACCATCCCTTTCATGTTTGAGTGGAAGGACTCAATTAAGCTGTGCAGTTTGGGGGGGCAGCCGATTTTTCGGAGAGCCCTGAAAAGGCCATCTCTGCTGACTAGGTCAAAGGCCTTGGTGAGGTCAATGAATGCCACATACAGGGGCATCCGCTGCTCTCTGCACTTCTCCTGGATTTGGCGAAGGGAGAAGACCATGTCTACAGTGGATCTCTCTAGTCGAAAACCACACTGTGATTCCGGGTAGACGCGTTCAGCCAGTTTCTGCAGGCGGATTAGGAGGACCCGAGCATAGACTTTGCCAACAATGCTGAGGAGCGAGATATCTCTGTAGTTGTTGCAGTCGCTCCTTTCGCCCTTGTTTTTGTGCAGGGTGACGATCTTGACGTCCCTCATGTCCTGTGGTACAGCTCCCTCATTCCAACACTGACAGAGAACTGCGTGCAAAGGGTGCAGAAGAGAAGTCTTGCAGTGCTTGATGAGGTCTGGGGGAATTTCGTCGTTGCCAGGTGCCTTCCTGATGCCAGGCTATCAATGGCCTTGCTGAGTTCGTCCGCAGTTGGCTCTGCATCAAGTTCTTCCATTACCGGCATGCACTTGATGGCATCGAGGGCTAAGGGGGACACCATGTTCTGTGTGGAGTAGAGGTCGGAGTAGTGTTCCGCCCATCTTTCCATCTGTTGGCTAGGATTGCTGATTACTTCCCCAGTGGAGGATTTGAGGGGGGCGATCTTGCTCTGTGTTGGTCCCAGTGCCTTCTTGATGCCATCATACATTCCTCGGATGTTGCCTCTTTCAGCAGCACTCTATATCTCTTCGCTGAGCTCTGTCCAGTACTCGTTTGCGCAGCGCCTGGCGTTAAGCTGAACCTTACTTCTGGCAGCCCTGAGGATTTGCAGGTTCTTCTCACTGGGTGACCGCTTATACTTGGTGAGTGCGGCACGCTTGGCCTCAACAGTGGGAGTCATCTCTGATGATTTGGCCTCAAACCAGTCGTGGGACTTCACAGTTTTCTTCCCAAAGGTGGCCATAGCAATGCGGTGCATGGTGTCTCGTAGCGTTTCCCATCTCTCAGTGGCAGAGTCTCTGGGCTGCAATGCATCGTATTCTCTCTGAAAGGCCTCTGCGAACTGTTCTACAAGATCTGGCTGAGACATCTTGCTGACGTCAATGCGAGGGTTCCCTTGTTTCTTTGAGCAGTGGAACTTCTTTGGTTGTAGCCTGATCTTGCAACATACCAGAGAGTGGTCTGTGTCGCAGTCTGCGCTGTGATAAGAGCGAGTGTGGAGAACGTTTTTGATAGCGGCACGTCTTACTAGGATCAAATCCAGTTGGTGCCAATGTTTTGAGCGGGGATGCCTCCAGGAGACTTTGTGCTGAGGCTTCGTCTTGAAGAAGGAGTTGGCGATGCACAGTTCATGGCAGGTGCAAAACTCAAGCAGTCGCTGTCCATTCTCATTCATTTTCCCCACTCCAAAGGAACCGAGGCAGAAGGGCCATGAGTCATTGTCTGCACCCACTCTGGCGTTGAAGTCGCCCAGGAGAACAAGTTGTTCTGTCCTGGGGATGTTCCTTATGGTTGATGCAAGATTTTCGTAGAACTCATCCTTGGTGTCTGGAGAGGCGGACAGAATTGGGGCATAAACGCTGATGAGAGTGACATAGCCTTCGGTGGTGTTGAGGCGGAGAGTCAAGAGTCGTTCTGAACCGCCGCTGCCTGGTTCAATCATGTTCAGCAGGCTGTTCCTTACTGCAAAGCCTACTCCGTGCTCTCTTGGGGCATCAGAACTCTTTCCTTGCCAGAAGAAGGTGTAGTCCCTTTCCTTTAGTGTTCCTGAGTCAGCCAGCCGTGTTTCCTGCAGAGTGGCAATGTCCACATTGAGCCTCTTTAGTTCGCTGCTTATGACGGCGGTTTTTCTGGCTTCGCTGATGTCTTGCAGATCTTGGGAGAGCCCAGGCATCATTGTTCGGACATTCCAACAGCCCAATTTCACTGCTGATCCTTTTCCTGATCCGTTTCTTGAATTTGAATTTTTCTTTTTGTTTGGTGCGGTAATTAACGACCTGCTTGTCAGATTTTCTCCTAATCTTCATGCACCCAATGAAGAAGGCAGGTCGTGGCGGGACAGCACCTAACTGGCTGGGGGCTGCCCAGCTTAGGCGGGCGGTAGCTGTCCAGTAAGACACGAAGGTCTCTCCCACCGTCAAAAGCAACCCCTGGCGCAGCTCTACGCATAGCAATGACTATCACCGGTATCTGTTGCTTCCCGTGTTGTGCCGACACTAATGTTAGTAGCGAGGCTGGAGTGTCCTCTCCAGGTCGTAGGTGCAGAGTGTTTGTGGATGAATGGGACGGATGTAAGCCTGGGCAGTGTAATATGGAAGACAGGCTGTTGCCCATGCAACTTGTCCCCCCTCTTCCGCCTCGCTGACAGATCCAAAGGAACAGCAGGGCTGTTACGTTTTGGTGTCAACGCGGCCGCAGGAGCTGCCGGAAAGTGACAAAGTTTGCCTTCCAACCGCCTTAGGGGCCCCACACCGGATTTACTGTCAGGGTTTACTCCCTTAGCTAGATAGCCGCGGGTAGCTCTCCAGAGCTGGCGCCCTTTGATGATCTAATTTATTTCCACCAGGGTTTCTAGCCACCCTCCTCACCATCCTCCTGAGAGGACTGGTGGGGTTGCTGGTTTAGTCGCCAGCAATTCGACCCTGTGACAGGTAGTACTGGGTTCCAGGTTACCAGTAGCGGATACATCTATCCGACCTGACCGTGATATATCCACATACATACATATATATATACATCATCATCATCATCATCAGGTGCCCCGCCGCATGGCGTTGGCGACCATGGACTTCCATCCATCTCTATCTCTCGTTGCCCCTAGCATCTCCCCCACCCTCCTCATCCCCAACCACTCTGCAAGTCCGACCAGCATTCTCTCCCTGGGTCTACCTGGTGCTCTCTTTCCCTCCAGCTTTCCAGTTGTGACCAGGTGCTCCAAATCCCCTTCCTCATAAAATGGACTATAAATGTTGCCTATCTTTTCCTAATCTTCCTTATGAATGATCTACTTGTGTCTGCCTCCATCAAGACTGTCTCATATATATACATACACTTGTATATATATAAACATACACATACATATGTATATACATATACACACATATGTATATGTATAAATATATATATATATATATATACATATGCATACATACACACATCTTCATACACATATATATACATACACATCTGCGCACACGTATATATACACGTACATAGACACATACATATATACATATTTACACACATGTAATCCATGTAATATGACTGTTTTGCTTGGAAACGTTTTATTTATAAATGCAAAATCGAGAAGAAGATACCACGGTTTCATGTATTCAAACGCTACCTGACCTATGCTTATGATGTACAAAATTGCGTCTTGTTGATCTACGAAACTTATAACAAGTTTATGACATCGTGGTTTCATTATGAACTGTTATGAACAAAACTCCATATTAGCATGATAGTATATAACACAGAGAAACCCAGACTAGTTGTATTTGTGTTCGAACAAAGAAATTCATTACAAGCTACCTTGTAAACAATCCAGCGTCGAAGTTATTTCATATCATTCATCATTGCTATAGTTAGCCCTAAAACTGCTGCTATTATCATCTTTAATGTTTGTTTGCTGTTAATCACTAATTCTCAGATAATTGAAATTACATAATGAAATTAATCTATTCCATACGGTGTTTTCTGCAATATCAATATACGTATCACTATGCTGTTGAGGTTGTCTAAGAATAGGGCATCCCATTAGTATGTTTAGCTCAGCCCCTAATTCAATCATCTATTCGCTAGTCCTTCTCTCTTCTTTTTGAGATCTTGACATAAGTAGAAATTGTTATCATTGTACAGCTCAGCCCTTATTCCAACTCAATCATTTACTTGCAAGTCTCTCGTTCTTCTCTTTGAGACCTTGCACATGTAGAACTTACTGTCACTTGGACAGCTCAGCCCCTAATGCAATCATCTATTTACAAATCCCTCTGGCTTTCTTTTGGAGATGGCTTTCTTTTTGAGACTTGGCACAAGTAAAACATGAGTGTCACTTGTGTAACCTTGCACCTGAGTCAATCATTATTTGCAGATCCTTCTCTCTTCTCTTTGATACCATGGACAAGAATAAATATTGTCACCTGCATAGCCCAGCACACAATTGCAATCGTCTGTTTGTAAGTTCCTCTCTCTACTTTTGAAAATTTACAC
>JAPXFY010000023.1:62274232-62279232 GCA_030674185.1 Monoplex corrugatus
TCCATGTCTTTAACTCAAATTTCATTAAGGTCTATCCATCACCAGTTCAAACAATCTTGCTAACATGGGTTTTCGCAGACAGACAGACAGACAGACAGACAGACAGACTGACAGACTGACACACAAGACACAGACCTCTCTCTGATGGATATAAAAGAAATTTCCTTACCCCAACCTGGTTTTCTTTTCAAAATGAGATTGACAAAAACACATCTCTACGTCATTATATTAGTTTTAGCTAAACGTTTGATTGAAAAAAGACATCCTTGTGTCAATATGATGGGACTCTGTCTTCCTTCAATTCTACCTTGAAAACATACCTGTTTGCCCAATAGTGATTTACCTCTCTACATGACTGAAAAAAAGACATCTTTGTGTCATCATGATGGGACTCTGTCTTCCTTCAATTCTACCTTGAAAACATACCTGTTTGCCCAATAGTGATTTACCCCTCTACATGACTGAAAAAAAGACATCTTTGTGTCATCATGATGGGACTCTGTCTTCCTTCAATTCTACCTTGAAAACATACCTGTTTGCCCAATAGTGATTTACCTCTCTACATGACTGAAAAAAAGACATCTTTGTGTCATCATGATGGGACTCTGTCTTCCTTCAATTCTACCTTGAAAACATACCTGTTTGCCCAATAGTGATTTACCCCTCTACATGACTGAAAAAAAGACATCTTTGTGTCATCATGATGGGACTCTGTCTTCCTTCAATTCTACCTTGAAAACATACCTGTTTGCCCAATAGTGATTTACCCCTCTACATGACTGAAAAAAAGACATCTTTGTGTCATCATGATGGGACTCTGTCTTCCTTCAATTCTACCTTGAAAACATACCTGTTTGCCCAATAGTGATTTACCCCTCTACATGACTGAAAAAAAGACATCTTTGTGTCATCATGATGGGACTCTGTCTTCCTTCAATTCTACCTTGAAAACATACCTGTTTGCCCAATAGTGATTTACCCCTCTACATGTTCACTCTTTTGCCCCCCCCCCCCCCCCTGTCCTCTGTACTTCCCCTCCAGTTTGCTTGTGCTTCGTGCCCTGGAGTTTTGATCGTTGTTGTTGACTGCTTTGGTGAATGATGAGAGTGCTGGCTTTGGTTTGATTATTGTATCAAGATTTGGTGCCTTATTAATTTCATCGTCATCGTCATCATCATCATTATCATCACGATTCTTATCCCCCTCCTCCTCCTTGTGTCATTATAATGGTTCTAGCCAAATATTTGATTGACAAAACATACCCTCAAGTCGCTTTAATGGTTTTAGCCAAATATTTGAAAACAGACACCCTTTTGTTTCACTACAATAATTCTAGTTAAACATTTGATTGACAGAAAGAATCTTTGTGTTTCATCATAATAGTTCTGGCAAAACAAATAATTGATCGAAAGACATTCTTGAGTCACCATAATGATTCTAGTCAAATTGTTGATTGACAAAAAGACATCCTTGTGTTTCACAATAATAGTTCTAGTAAAACATTTGACTGACAGAAAGACATCGTTGTGTTTCACTATAATGGTTCTCGTCAAACATCTGATTGTCAGAAAGACAGCCTTGTGCTTCACTATGATGGTTCTAGCCTAATGTTTGACTGACAGAAAAACATCGTTGTGTTTCTCTATAACGGTTCCAGCCAATTATTTGATTGACAGAAAAACGTCCTTGTGTTTCAATACAACCGTTCTAGCCAAATACTTCACTGACAGAAAAACATCCTTATGTTTCATTATAACGGTTCCAGCCAAATATTTGATTGACAGAAAAAACGTTCTTGTATTTCCATACAATGGCTCCAGCCAAATATTTGACTGACAGGAAAACGTCCTCGGCAAATCTTTCTGTTTCACCATGATAGTTTGAGCCAAACATATGATTCACAGAAAGACATCCTTGTGTCACTACGTTGGTTCAGGTTTTGAACAGTTGATGCAAACATAGAGTTTATTTGACAGAGAACCCGCCCTCTCTCGCTGAGCCTACACCTTGCGGGATGGAGGTCACTGAAGGCTGCAACGCTTTGATCGGCCTTTGGCAAGTGGGCGTCGCCGGTCAGTGTCTTCATGAAAACTCTGGCTACGTCTTCGGCAAAGGTTCTTTCACCCGAATCAAGATGGAGGTAAGTCAATGTTTGTACACTCCAACACATGATCAAAACCCAGATATAGGTAACCACAAACTTATAAACTTCGACGAAAGCCTGAAGTTTCTACAATATAAACCAGAAACACATAAAAAATAGAGACAAAACGCGTACTTAACCCTATGACTCCCGCACCCTATCCACCAACTGCAAAAACTTAACCCTTTGACTCCTTCACCCTATTCACCGACTTCCTGCAGGAAGCTGATGGACAGAGTGAGGGAATCAAAGGGTTAAGTTTTTGCTTTGCTGGAATGATTGGCATTGCAGGATGCGGGTGGACAGGGTGCAGGAGTCAAAGGGTTAATATACAACAAAACAAGACAGGACAAGCTGTGTTATATGAGATATGTTTTGTGTTTCTGTGGTTCCTCTTTCTTTGAACGGTGGTAGTTACTATGATTGAGTGTCCGCATTATATAGTCGACAGATACCCAATCAATTGATGATCTTTATGGATTAAAGTTTCGTACAGATATATATATATATAGATGAAGCAGCATGTAAACAAAAAAGACAACAAGCCGACGTAAAATTTTCCCAAATTTTCGGCGGTACACCCGCCTTCCTCAAGGGCATTTTATTCTCTGACTACGTTGTGCTAACGTATATATATGTGTGTGTGTGTGTGTGTGTGTGTGTGTGTGTGTGTGTGTGTGTGTGTGCGTGCGTGCGTGCGTGCGTGTGTGTGTGTGTGTGTGTGTGTGTGTGTGTGTTATGTGTGTGTGTGTGTGTGTGTGTGTGTGTGTGTGTGTGTGTGTGTGTGTGTGTGTGTGTGTGTGTGTGTGTGTGACCTGCCAGCACGAAATCAGTCTTTACTCGCATTTTGGGCATTTTGAGATATACATATCATTGGAAAGTTTACATTCTGCTGATTATTTTGGTACTTGAATAAAGCTTGTACTAAAAAAAAAATGTAGAAGTTATGTATGTTTAAAGTCATTAAGTTGTATGAAAGCCATTTTGAGAAAACGGTCTCTAAAGGTTTTGTGTTCTCTCCTACACATTTTCCTTAAATTTCTTTAATTGGTGGCTTTGACCCAGTTTGTTTCTAATTTTAGCTGTCATTATCTGAAAGGTGCACCAAAGAACTTTCTGTCAGTATATTACATGTGCGGGTACTGTACAGGTTACGGTTCATAATAAAAGACAAAAATAGGTACTTTTGTAGGAAATTGCGTTCTTTCTGTTGTAATCAGTGCATTAAAATACCATTTTAAATTGGTTAATAACATTTTTTCAAGAAAACATTTTTTTGTGGGGGATAGATTATAGTCTACAGAAATCAATTTTGAGGAAAAGTCAAAACACCCCAGATAGACCCTCAGTCACCTTTTCAGCTCCTAGTGCTGTTCGACTGACTGCGACTTAAGACTGATTTCGTGGTGGGAGGTCACATATGTATATGTATATATATATATATATATATATCCGGTTACCTCTCTCCGCCTCTCATTCTGAACAGCTTTTCTGTTTTCTTCTTCTCTCTTAATTCCGTGAAGAGTGATTGAAGCGCCCAACGAAAGAACTATTCTCAGATTTTTCCAGCCATGTCGGTTACGTGCCAAAGCCTGGGTCTATGTCGTGTTATTAGTCCGTCTTTTCTTTTCTTTTTTGTTTTGTTTTTCCTTTCCGTCCACACTTCCATCTCGCTCCCTTAACACAGTTCCCCAGAGGTCTGATTAACCCTCTGTCTCTCACACCCTGTCTACCAGCATCCCGCATTATCAACCATGCTAGCAAAGCAAACACTTAATTCTAGGTCTCCCTCACCCTATCCACCAGCTTCAAGCAGGAAGCTGGTGGACAGGGTGAGGGAGTCAAAAGGTTAAGTTTTTTCTGTTGGTGGATAGGGTGCGACAGTCAAAGGGTTAAGTTTTTGCAGCTGGTGGATAGAGTGAGGGAGTCAAAGGGTTAAGTTTTTCCAGTTGGTGGATAGAGTGAGGGAGTCAAAGGGGTAAGTTTTTGCTGTTGGTGGACATGGTGCGAGGGTCAAAGGGTTAAGCAAGGACATTGGATTTTGTTACATAGTCTTACCATCATAGCTTTCTTTTCTTTAATGATGTTGGCAGATCTTTATTCGGTCCAGTGTGTCGCTTGGTGGGGTGGTCTCTTGTTCATTCGTGACCTATGAGTGTATCTGATGGTTTATTATCTTGTGATAACAAGACAATTTATTTTCATGGCTTTGGATTCGTCTCTCCATATCAGATATAACGGTCCATGTTTCAAGATGCTTACAGGAAGATGGAATAGACCAGCGCGGTGAACAAGTCGAGCAGTGTAGCGACTTCAAATACCTTGGAGTGAGCACATCCTCCCCTTCCAGTGTTGTCGACGAGCGTTTCGGTCAGGCCTGGGCCGCGATGAACAAGCTGAAACCCGTCTTCACGTCGAAAGCCGATGATCGGGTAAAGATTCGCCTCTTCCGAAGTGCAGTTGAGAGCATTCTGTGCTATGGTATGGAATGCCTCCCGCTGACAGCTACACTCTCTAACTCGACAGACAGCAGGCATCGAAGAATGGTGCGAGCAGCACTTGGCGTCTTCTACCCAGACCGACTCTCAACAGACGAGCTCTACAACCTGTCGAACCTCTCTCGTCTCAGCGTCACACTATACAAACGGAGACTTCGACCCATTGGCCACGTCCTCCAGATGCAAAATAGGTCACAGTCGCCACTCGGCATGCTCCTGATCGACTTCGACGACAACGGATTCCACCTGCGACAAGAGCAAGCGAGAACGCTCACGTTGAGAGCCCATTTGAACGATGACTTGAATTCGATCAGTATTAGCACCGTACAAACTGTGATAAATATGCCAAAGAGACAATA
>JAPXFY010000023.1:62286732-62289232 GCA_030674185.1 Monoplex corrugatus
AACACCACAACACCGTCTAATATCACTTATAGTGAAAGACGTTAAATCAAGCAACGACGAAACACACACACACATAGATACATGCACACACACACACACACACACACACACACACACACAACACACACACACACACACACACAACACACACAACACACACAACACACACACACACACACACACACACACACACACACACACACACACACACACATACACACGAGCCAGTCATTTTTCTGCCTTGTCAACAGCCACGAACCTCCAGTACAAATCCTGCCTGGTGATGAGATCCGAACCACGTGCGAATATTCCTCTCAATACAAAACCACGGTGACACGATACGGTGATGGTACCAGCGATGAAATGTGCTTTGCCTTCCTCACCGTCTACCCCAGTGAAGCTCTCCCCTACTCCAAGAACTGCGTCAGCTGGGGCGACAGGTCAATGTGCAGAGTGAGTACTCATTGACTTTACTGCCAATGTTTGTCACTGGGTAGATGCTGCAGGTAAAAAAGCTGGCCCAAACTTTGAACGCCAAGAAAACACAAAGTGCAACAACACAAAGGCAAAGACACTGAAAACAATCATGACATCTTAATTAACAAAGTTCCTTAGAAATTGTTAAAGATTTCAAATACCTTTTGTTCTGTTAAAAAAAACAACTGATGATGGCACCTGCTCTAAAAACATCAAAATAAGAATTGGAATGGCAAAGAAAAAAAAAAAAAAAAAAAAAAAAAAAAAAAGTCAAACTCAACAACATCTGGAAAGACAGAGGCATACCAAATGGCCTGAAAGTTAGACTTTTAAAATGTTTCATCTGGCCAGTCATGATTTGTGGCTGCGAAGCCTGGACTCTTGAGAAAAACTGAGTGCAGAAGAATTGAGGCAGCAGAGATGTGGTTTTATTGGAGACTACCACGTGTCAAATGGACAGATAGAAGAACTAATGAAAGTGTCCTGGAAGAACTTGATACTAGCAGACATCAATAAGACAAGACTAAATCACACTGGCCATGTGTCACGCATGAAGAACACGGACCTCATAGCAACCATCTGTCAAGGAATATCACCATCATCATCAATTGTCCTGCCGCATGGCGTTGGCGATCATGGCCCTGCATATGCATCTATCCCTTGTTGCTGCAGGAATGTTCTGAGCTTACCACTTTATGCTTTGTGGCTGCGTCTATGCTAGCTGAATGGGTAGCGCAAACTGTGTTGGGTTTGAGAAATTCTACATGGGAGATAACTCCGTGACTCTCAAGAGTTATGTTACTTAGTTGATATTTAAAATTCTCACTGCTTCCCTCTTATTTCCTTTGGGATGAAATAAACATATCAATGCATTCGTGCACATAATCTAAGTATATGTGCCCCTGGCGTTGACCATTCCGCCCTGTTTATCACCATGGGTGGGATGGGGGGGGGGTAAAAAAAAAAGACAAACCTGAACACAAATGTAATATATCTAAGGACACTAAAACATACAAAAACGGTTTAAATCATTTAAAATGTGTTTGCACATGACATTTCCTTGAGCCAAAAACGCAGTTTTATATATATGTACCCAATTATCAATCCGGAGAGAAAGTACGTAAGGCGTTATAGAACTTATACAGGACCAGCAATGCAGAAAATGACAGGAAGAGATGACAGACTTCAGAATACTTATCACTCATGGATAGTAGCATTGGGTTACACTGGATCTGTCTTACAGCTACAGGGAGCAAGGGAGAAATAAATAAAGAGAGTGACAAAAAGAAGCAGTTTCAAACACTGAATTTCTAGAAGGTTGCGATACTATTTATACTGAAAGAGCCCCCAGCATCCCCACGGGAGATGGCTGTACCTGGCTGAGGATATGAACAAGAAAGGGGTGAACTGCTAGAATGCTCAAAAATGTCATTCTCACTCTGAGGAACAAACTTCCTGAAACTTCTTATACTTCATTATAGGCTTCGTTGGCGTTGAAAAGTACAAAATCGACATCTTCATTGATTACGTATTTCGGTATGTAAAAGGGAGGTTTGTTGGAATGGCCTGACCATCTTGTTTTTCTTTTCCTTTTTTCGTTTCGTCAGGCTCCCGAAAAAGAGGAAACCCCTGACACTGACACCTGCGACTATTCCAATTTCCTGAACACCAGCATCCCAGAAGTGCAGACCTTCGTCAATGACGTGTCTGTTCACTGTGAGGCCTTGGAACCCTGCACACCCGAGTGTCGACGGGCCATGGAGCGCATAAGAGGCAACCCCTGCCTCGAGGATCAACCATTCAAGCTGATCAAGGACGCCGTGAAAGACAACCATGAGGTATGTATGCAGTAGAGTAGAGTGGAGTGCGTGTGTGATCTAGTAGAGGATGGATAAATAAAGTACTCGCTCGGGATCCGACACTTTCGGGTCCAATTCTCCGTGTCGGACGGGTGCTGTTTTATGATTCCCCCTCCACTTCCCCATCCCTTCCGCTAGATCTTGACTGGTGGTCTACGTTATAG
>JAPXFY010000023.1:62294232-62301732 GCA_030674185.1 Monoplex corrugatus
TCCAAACGAGGACAGCAGAGTCCCGAGAAATGTTCTTATACGTGTAAACTTCTACGGAGAGGTACAAAGAAACAAAGAAACAAAGAACAAACAGAAAAGGACAATAATGATAGAAATATTGCAATAAAGTTAGGACTAAGAATTGAGTCAGTTTAAGGTTGTAAATTCCTTCTTTTTCCTCTCTGGTTTTTTTTTTTTTTTTTTTCATTTTTCGTTATCTCTCTCTCTCTCTCTCTCTCTCTCTCTCTCTCTCTCTCTCTCTCTCTCTCTCTCTCTCTCTCTCTCTCGCTCCCTCTCCTCTTGTAAATCAGCAAACTGTAACTAGCAATAAAAGTGTGCCCTTTCCTTTTTCTTTGACAAAGAAAATGAATCTCTCATCATTTGTTTCATTATCATAGTCAAACTCTGGCAAGCATTGCAGCGAATCGTATTGAGTCGTGAGGACAGCAAGCTATTAAACTGACGTTCACATTACATATTTCTGTGCCTTGACTGACGTGAACCAATGTTTAATACGAATAAGAAAAATCACGAAAAAAGAAAAAGAATCAGAACGCATATTTAATACAACCAGACAAGACAGGCGCAAATTTTCGGCCATCTGGCCTTTGTCAAGCGTAAGATCACAAACGAACAAACACCAAACGCAAAAATTAGGACAAAAAGACTGAAACTTCCCTGCTGCTTTGTCCAGTGTGGGAAAAGGACTAAACTGACTAAACACAAACACATTATGATGTCATTTTAATCAGTTTTGTCCTTTTCTCACACTGGAAGAAGCAGCAGGGAAGTTTCAGTCTTTTTCTCCTAATTGTTGTATTTGGTGTTTGTTCGTTTGTGATCTTACGCTTGACAAAGGCCAGTTGGCCGAAAGTTTACACCTGTCTTGTCTGGCTGTGTTAAGTATGCGTTCTGATTCTTTTTTCGTGGATTTTGTTTTGTTTTCTTTCCTTTTCTTTTTTTTAAATTTTTTAAAATATTTTTTTAGGGTACCTGTTTGCTTGAACGCGGGCAGTCACACTTGTTTTGGATTTGGATGTTTAATACGACAACTGTTTACATTGAAGGGCACACAAAAAGCATACACACAGTATCGCACGTCGTCAGTCAGATGTAAACCAACAAGCTAGTTTCTTTTTGTTTGTTTGTTTTTTTCATGTTGTATAATTTTCTACCGTTAGTCATGCTTCACGTAATCTGTATATAACTGTCTTTTAAGTATGTGGGTAATTTTGCATGAATTGGTCTTTGTTTTGCATTATTTGTCAGCATCACTCGTGTGAAAAATATTTTCACAGATGCACAGTTCATAGAAACAAACAATTTGAAACGTGAGGCTTACATGTCTCGGAACTAAATGTACATGGGGAATATAGTAGACCACTCTATATGTGACTTAAGGAGAATATTTTGATTGATTTGGCTGGAATACTGATCAAGATTATTGATTTTACTGTTTCGGATGAGTGGTACATCTGTCCACATACCGATAGGCAAGACGAAGCGATGGACTGGTCGACACTGTTTCATTTCGATATTAAGCAATAATTTACAGAACGCACACTATGAATGTTGTTTATGGTGTACAAACCACTGCTTTATTACATGTCAGTATACATCTTTGTGGGTTTTTCCCACTGTACAATATTTGAGTTCTTTCATGTATGGATTGGCTACTTTTTGTTAATATAACATATGTTTTGTATGTTTTTGTTAATATAACATATGTTTTGTATGTTTTTGTTAATATAACATATGTTTTGTATGTTTTTGTTAATATAACATATGTTTTGTATGTTTTTGTTAATATAACATATGTTTTGTATGCTTTTGTTGGAGTCTTCACTCTTTGTATGGGTTGGGACTGTACACTTGGCATTCGCACAGAACGACTTAAAGAGGTAAACCAATAAGTCAAGTGCACATGCACTAACTGTTGAACCATCATCTGTTGAGCGTTTGGGAGTACATATGCACCACCGGAACAGGATTCTTATTCTTATTGTTTTTCTAAGCCCAGCCGACTGTGTAGAGCCATATCAGGGCTATAACTATTTCAACACACTCACACAGTACTTCTAACGCGAAAAAAAAAAGGAAAAACAAAAATTAAGCACACATATCAATGCATTCGGGCACATAATCCATGCCCCTGGCCACCGGAACAGGAACCAGTATTCGGTATTTAGTTCAAGAGATAACGACTTCATATTATCATATCGAAAGGTTTAAAACAAACAAACAAACAAACGTGAGCTAAACCCAAATCTGATAGCAATTTTCTGGCAGAATTTCGTACTCACGCTTTGTGTTGATAACGTTTCATTATATACGAGAGTGGGGATGGAACATTAATCTGATAATAACAGGATGGTTGTATGACTGGAACCTAGTTCGAGGCTGCCAAGATTACGAGCCATATTCGCACATTCCAAAATGTGCTCTTTATTTTCCGGAACGAATCTGACCAAATCATGCGTATGTTGTTTGTTTGTACTGTCTTATGGAAATGTCAGTAATTTTCCTAACAAATGCACACCCCCATTCCTTTATTAATTTAACAAAAAAAAGTATTCTTTTTTATGTGTAAAATTAATGTATTTGGTTTTCTTATTGTTATACACAAATGGATGTGCAGAACAATCGTTGTGACTAGAAATACATATGATGGGTAGTGTAGTTGGTTTTTTCCCTAGATTAGCAGAAACAGAAGGTGAGCATATATGACTCACTTTTTGTCAGTGTCTTTTGACAGGAAATCTTCGAAATAAAAACAAAACAATTTGAGACTGCCTCTTCCAATGGACATTTTTGTGTTCTGTGCCCGTGTGTACGTACGCGTGCACGTGTGCATGCCTGCGTGCGTGTGTGTGTGTGTGTGTGTGTGTGTGTGTGTGTGTGTGTGTGTGTGTGTGAGTGTGTGCGTGTGTGTGCGTGTGTGTGTGGTTGTGTGTGTGCGTGTCTGTGTGCGTGCGTGTGTGAGTGTTGCGTGTGTGTGTGTGTGTGTGTGTGTGTGTGTGTGTGTGTGTGTGTGTGTGTGTGTGTGTGTGCGCACGCGCGCGCGCTCACATATGTATAGGTTTTTCAGAGTATCTAAGTAACTAGAAGAACGTAAACACACGCACGCAAACACACACACACACTAACACACACACACACACACACACACACACACACACACACACACACACACACACACACACACACACACACACACACACACACACACACACACACAAAAGAAAAACTGATTCTAAGCAATAACAAAACAAACCGATAACTGCAATTTCAAACCATATGCTGGAGACTGTAAAGTATAGGGTTCCGAAAGTTTGCCTTGTTCGGCTTGTGTGTGTGTGTGGAATAAGTAGATCACGAAAAGAGATCACGGACGTGGATAATAATACTGACGAAACAAGAAAGACGCAAAGTTTCTGTCACATGGTCTTTTATGAAAAGCATTCTCACCAACAAATGCCTATCAATTAAAATCAGGAAGAGAGTTCTTGAATGTTATGTAGAACCGATAATGTTATACGGTTGTGAGGCGTGGACAGTCAACACGCAAAGCCAGAAAACGATTGAGGCAGCCGAGATGTGGTTTCTAAGAAGAATGTTGAAAGTTCCATGGACAGCAAAGAAAACAAACGAGACAGTCTTGAAGGAGGCACACACAAGAAGATCATTGATAACGAAGATTAAGAAAAGACAAGCAACATTTACAGGCCATTTTATGAGGAAAGGGGGAATTAGAGCACCTGGTCACAACAGGAAAGCTGGAAGGAAAGAGAACACCATGTAGACTCAGGGAGAAAATATTGGATGGACTTGCAGAGTGGCTGAGGACAGACAGGATGGAAGATAAGCTTGCGGCGACAAGGGATAGATGCATATGGAGGGCCATGATCGCCAACGCCACGTGGCAGGGCACATGATGATGATAGTCTTTTATCAGTGAAAAATGAGTCTTTCTTACACCAGTTGGGCCGCTTATCTGGCAGTCCCTTCCACACAGATTGTTGGCAATAGACCCTACTCTTTGGACTCCCTCACCCTGTCCAACAATTTTCGGTATTGTCAGTCATGATAGCAAATAAAAAAACTTAACCCTTTCATTCCTCCCCCCTTATCCACCATCTTTCGGTATTATCAGCCAAGAAGCAAAGCAAAAACTTAATCTTTCATTCCCCCATTCCTTCCACCAGCATTGTCAACTATGATAGGAAATCAAAAAGTTTATACACACACACACACATACATAATATATATATATGTGTGTGTGTGTGTGTGTGTGTGTGTGTGTGTGTGTGTGTGTGTGTGTGTGTGTGTGTGTGTGTGTGTGTGTGTGTGTGTGTGTGTGTGTGTGTGTGTTTTAGGATCATCGCACTAAGGGAGGTTACCTCGTGCTCACCCTTTATTTTTCGTCCTATTTTTACGCCACCTGAATGGCCACCGAAGCTGGCTCATGTTTTACAATGCCATGATGATGATGTCGATGATAATCATGATGCTATGGAGTTCCATCTAGGACTGAGACTGCCTGACGGGGCTGTACTCTACGCTTACTATCATGACACATCCTGGCCTCAGCCAGGCTGGGGGAAGATACAGACACCTGCGGTGCTGGTCAGAAGTGTTGAGCAACACCCTCAATGACGCATCCATGAAGTGGATAAGACTCGACAGTGTGGTTGGTCCCAGTCTTGCTAACGAGCCCATAGCACGCCCAACTCTGGGTAGAGCCGGCTAGAGCTGAAAAATCCCACACTGATTTTTTAAGGGACTGATGAGGATTCGAACCCACAATCTTCCAGTCGGTAGTCCGTTGCGTTAACCACTACACCACGGCCACTGTTGCAAATCAAAAACTTATTTCATCCCCACCTTGTCCTCAGCAGTCGCCCTCTAGCATTCAACAGTACAAATTGTACTTACAAAGAATAGGCTACTCTCTTCTTTCCAGCATCTGATATTTTCTGTTTGTCTCCCTTAGACTACGTATTGCAGTGCATCAACCGGCGTGAATACTTAGCCAATTTGATAGAAGACAATGATACTCATCGCTTGCTCGTCAGCTTTAGTTGTTGCAAGTCTTAACTCACATACGACTTCAGAAATCAGCTGTATGAAAAACACAATGCAAAATATGCTGCAAAAAAACAAAAGTCAAAAAATTTCAATATTCCCTAATTATATCCAACCTAAGTAACTACATTTCCAAATTTCAGTTATACTTGTATCAAACTGTTATTTTCCATAACTATGCCTAATCAAAAATGTCATTTTCCATAATTTTGTTTTTTCAAGATTCCCTGCGTTTCAATGCGTCTGCAATTTGGAACTTAATTGATATTGCACCTTGAACGCTGTTAATAACCAATGTCTCGTCTTCCTATTACACAATTCCTTCCTTCACACAAAAATCTGTGAAGAGTAACAACAGCGACAGCAGCAACGTAACATTGGTAGCAGCAGCACTAGATTCATAACGACCAACAAAGACAAATTAGCAACAGCAGCAACAACAACAGCAATAACAGAATTACCAACACCAACACCAGCAACAAAAGAAACACCAGCAACACAACAGCATAAAAATGAACGACGACGACAACAACAATAGCGATAAAGAAGACAAAGAATAACACCCCCCCCCCACACACACACACACTAACAAACATTACCATCACCATCATCGTCGCGATGACCACCACGACCAAAAACCAACAAACGCACACACGCACACGCACATGTACACACATGTATACACACATGTACACACAGACACATGCACGAACAAACACATACACACAAATGCGCGCGCGCGCACACACCACACACACACACACACACAGATAGACACATGCCCATACACGCACACAAACACACAAACAAAAAACAGACAGACACATACACACACACACACACACACACACACACGCACACACACACATACACACACACATACACACACACACCACAACACACACACACACACCCACACACACACACCACAACACAACCACACACACATAATCACACACATTACACATACACACACACACACACACACACACATAAACACACATCACAAGAACACAAACACAACACACACACAATACCACATACACACATCAGAGACAAGACACAAACATAGACACAACAGAAAAACACAAAACAGCACACACAATATCACACACACATCAAACGCACACGACACAGAGAACAACAACAGAGACACACACACTAAAACACACACAGAAAAACACAAAAACACACACACACACAACACACACACACACACACACACACACACACACACACACACACACACACACACACACACACACACACACCCACACAAACACACACTTTCTCCTCGATCCTTCAGAAATTGAAAAGTTTGCATCTTACTGAGTGTGAACGAGGTCAAGGCCACGAAGTCAATGACATGGGTGGGCGGGTGGGGGGTGAAGCAGTGGTAGGAAAGAAGGAAGGAAAGGAGACTGCATAGTGGTAGTGGAGTGGACGGGGGGAGCGGAAAATGGGAGTTTGGGACGCGGCTGTGTGATGGGAACGCCAACTTCGGTGACTCCTTTTGGCGCAGGGAAATGGTTCGAGACGGAAACATTGTGGTATGCTTACACTTGGCCTGAGGACAAGGGACGTGAGGAAAGGTGAGCAGAGACAGAGGGGAGGCAGAGACAGACAGGACAAAACAGGCAGAGAGAAGAGAGACAGAGCTGAGAGACAGGACAGAGAGGAAGAGAGAGACGCAGACATAGACGAACAGAGAGAAGAGAGACAGAGAACAGAGAAACGGAGACAGAGACAGAGAGAGAGAGAGAGAGAGACAGACAGACAAAGAGACAGAGACAGAGAGAAAGAGAGAGACAGACAGACAGACAAGAGACAGAGACAGAGAGAAAGAGACGACAGACAAGAGCAGAAGAGAGGAACAGACAGACAAGAGACAGAGACAAGAGAGAAGGACAGACAGACAAAGAGACAGAGACAGAGAGAAAGAGAGACAGACAGACAAAGAGACAGAGACAGAGAGAAAGAGAGAGAACAGACAGACAAGAGACAGAGACAGAGAGAAGAGAGAGAGACAGACAGACAAAGAGACAGAGACAAGAGAAAGAGAGAGGACAGACAGACAAAGAGACAGAGACAGGAGAAAGAAGAGAGAGAGACAGACAAGAGACAGAGACAGAGAGAAAGAGGACAGACAGACAAAGACAGAGACAGAGAGAAGAAGACAGACAGACAAGAGACAGAGACAGAGAGAAAGAAAACAGAGACAGACAAAGAGACAGAGACGAGAAGAGAAACAGACAGACGACAAAGAGACAGAGAGAAGAGAACAGAAGACAGAAAGAGACAGAGACAGAGAGAAAGAGAACAGACGACAGACAAAGAGACAGAGACAGAGAGAAAAGAGAAACAGACAGACAGACAAAGAGACAGAGACAGAGAGAAAGAGAGACAGACAGACAG
>JAPXFY010000023.1:62311732-62319100 GCA_030674185.1 Monoplex corrugatus
CAGAGAGAGAGAGAGAGGAGAGAGAGAGAGAGAGAGAGAGAGAGAGAGCGAGCGAATGTGTGTGGAAAGAGAGAAAGACTTAGAAACACTTTTTTCTTCAAATGACATAACAAAACCAAACATTCATTAAAAACGACTACACAAAAACAAAGAAACGAACGAACAAGTAAACAAACATGTAAACGAATAAGCAATCAAACGAACAAACAAAATCACAGCAAAAACAATAACCACACTAAAAAAAAACAAACCCTGTGAACAAAAACAATAACAGTTGAGAAACGAGGAAAACGTCCTTTAAACTTTCTCTCGTCCCTAACCCTAGTTTAACAAATACCTTGACACAGCAGAGAGGACAACTGCACTAAGGTGTCCTCTGCCTGTAACGTGTCGTCGTCCTTGTCCTTTCAAGATTATTCCAAATTGTTTAAAGCCCGGCCGACTGCGCAGAACCATGCCATGGCTACAACCATTCAAAACATATACAATACCTCAAGAGAAAAAAGAAAAGAAAATTAAGTACACGTATCAATGCATTCGTGCAAATAATCTAAGGAGATGCCCCTGGTATTGACCGCTCCATCAAATTTATCGCACGGAGGGATTTAAACATCAAACCTGAATACAAATTTAAGCATAAACTAAGGACACTAAAACATATATTAAAATCGGGCCTTAATTACCTAAAATTGCTTCCGCATATCTCATATCCCTAGAGCCAAAAATGCACTTAACGCATGTACCCAATTATCAATCCTAAGAGAAAGTACTTAAGACTTTATCGAACACATATACAGGTGAATGGACCAGCAAGGCAGGAAATAAGAAAAACGACAGAAAGCAAAGGAATAAGGCAGAAACAAAGAGTGAGAGAAAAGAGGAAATTTATAACACAAAATTTCCATAAGGTGAGGGATACTATTTATACTGGAAGAGCCCCCGGCATCCCCACAGGGAGAAGATTATTCCAAAGCAAAATCAGAAGTTCCTATATTCTGCCCAGCCTTCTGCGCCGTTTCAGTGACATTGACCCTACGTTGATCATTCCGGCTTCTCAACACACCACCGTTGCTAATATCATTCAATGGAAATCCCAGCGCCAGACGCCCACACGAACCAGCGCCGTCCAGCCATTGGGAGGCCAGTCACCGAAGGAGGCTCTGCATTACTGTTGGGTCACTTTGATAGTTTTAACAGTACCGTTTCTGAAAATTCAAAACTTCTTTTATTTGGTCATGTAGATTTTGGCATCCAATTCCTCTATAAACTTTAAGAAACAATAAGAATTTTCTCTTTTCGAGCAATGTAGTTTCTCTTTTTTGGGGTGCATGTATGCACGTTGTTTTGCCTACTCTGTGCAGGTGTTATTTTGCTACATAGTCCACGTACACTGTCTTTGATGGAGTGCGTGTGGATATTTTCATGTTCGTAAGCACCCGACCACAGATATGTCTTACAGGATTCTTTAACGTGCGTATGTGATGTTCTGCGTGCGTATGCATACAAAGGGGGTTCAGGCACTTGCACAGGTCTGCACATATGTTGACCTGGGAGATTGGAGAAATGTCCACCCTTCACCCACCAAGTGGTCCTACGGAGGCTCAATCCCAGGCCATTCAATTGGCAGTCTAGTGTCCTCACCATTGGGCTAACGTCCCAACAGGAAATGACTTTTGATCCTCTAAACCTATTTTTCGTCCTTTGTTACTGTTATTGCTGTTTAAAGCCCAGACGACTGCGTAGAGCCGTATCAGGGCTATAACCAGTTCAAAACATACACGATACTTCAACAGGAGAAAAAAAAGGAAAAGAAAATTAAGTGCACATATCAATGCATTCGCGCACATAATCTAAAGGCATGTCCCTGACGTTGATTATTCCGTTTAATTTATCGCACATGGGATTTAAAAAACATACCTGAATACAAATTTAAACATAACTAAGGACTCCAAAACATATATGAAAACGGACCTAAATTACCTAAAATTGGTTCCACATATCTCACTTCCCTAGAGCCAAAAATGCACTTTACACATGTACACAATTATCAATCCTAAGAGAAGGCACGAAAGACTTTATCCAACACATACAGGTGAATGGACCAGCAAGGCAGAAAATGATAGGAAGAAATGACAAAGCAAAGAGGAAGAAAGAAACAAAGAGAGTGAAAGAAAAGACGAAATTTCTAACACTTAATTTCCAAAAGATGGGGATACTATTTATACTGAAAGAGCCCCCGGCATCCCCACGGGGGGATTTTTCATCCTGATAAAGGCCTCACAGATTCTGATGAAATATCCAAGCAAATTCAATTCAGAGTTTGTTTGCAGTTTTCTCAAAAAAGTGTCATCACACTATGACAATTCCATATGCGCTTCACCCAATCATTACAGAAATTATATCGCAGTATCCTTGTACAAAACCCTATGCCCTCACAAGGTCTTGAAATGAAGGGGGGGGGGAGGGAGGCAGAGGAAGGGAGGAGAGAAAAGGGACTTTACATACACTGAGCTGACACCACCAGAAATGATGGACACATTAAGGTAAGCAGCGTACCGGACAGTTTATATTGTTGCGGATTGGGACTGAACTTGAGATATCAGATTTGAGTCCACGACTTTATCAATAGAACCAGCCAACCTGCAAACGTTATAGACTGATTCACTGAAATCAGCCAGGCTGGTGTATGTATTTCTCCCGAACATAGAATCAGTGCTCTGGTAAATTCTTAGATGCTACAAACACCCTGTCATCTGTCTGTTGACATGTCATGGTAGTAGGTTTCTTTATACAGCAAGAAATTAAGAAAACATTTGATTCATTCATCTTTGCGTTAATATGCCAGAGTAGGAGGTGTACATAGCAGAATGTTAGTTCAGTTCATATTGATTATAGCCCAGCCGACTACTAGAGCCATATCAGGGCGAACACCACGTCAAAAAGAAAAGAACAACCCATTAAGATAAAAGACAACAGTTAAACACTGTGCTCACCATTAACCTTGCAAATCTAAAATGAGCAGAATGTTAAGAAAACATTTGATTCACTAATCTTTGTGTTAATATGCCAGGGTAGGAGGTTTATTTGCATAGCAGAATATCAAGAAAACTAATCTTTTGCAGATTGACAGCTGTTCTCTATGTATATATATATATATATATATATATATATATATATATATATATATATATATATATATATATATATATATATATCTGTTTCTCTCTGTCCCCCTCCTTCTCTCTTGTTTCTCTCTCTTTTTCCCTCTCTCTGTCTTTTTCTTTTCTTTTTGTATTTACAAATACTGTTTGAATAAAAGTAACGGCCACTTTAAGTCTAGGAGCTGGACACGCAATTGTGGCGAGTGAACCATCACGCTATCAGACTCAGTAAAGGTTACACCACACTGATTCCTTGGCTCAACAGGATGGCGTCGTACCTCTTCACTTGTATATGTAAACAACCGGAATCAAACTATGTCGATCGTACAACGGACATTGTAAAGAAAAGACCCTTCGTAGTCCAAGATAACGGGCCAGAATACAACAGACAAGCAAACCAAGACATGCAGGTTTTCTTTTTTTTTTTCACACAGAGAGCTGAAAATGGCGAGTGGACGTCAGTTGCCAAAACAGTCGTCATTGTTATACACAACTTAGACCAGTTACAGCGGCTAAAGCTGTTAAGTTGCAACACACACACACACACGCAAAGTTGTTTTAAACTTTACACTTGAAACTGCATAACAAATATCTCATTGGACAAGCTGAAAATCACGCAGTTAAGACTCAGTGAAGGAGTCGTCAATAAAGAAGCCCATATCCCTTAAAGTCACACACACACACACACACACACACACACACACACACAATCCACACACACACACACACTCACACACACACACATACATACACCACACGCGCACACACCTCCACAAACACTAACATAAACATACATATACACCACGCGCACACACACACACCACACCACACCATATCATACCACATCACACTGCACAACACCAACACACACACACACACACACACACACCACACCACACCATATACCACATCACACCGCACAACACCAACATACACTCCACACCACACACACACACACACACACACACACACACACACACACACACACACACACACACACACACACACACACACACACACACACTTGTGCTCCTAAACTTTACAAAACGAGCAACAGACCAAACATCCAGTTCTGGGACTCCATTGGCCACGAACAAACGGTCAAACATTGCAGATGCTTCTCTGCCAAGTCTGTGCGCATGTTCTCACTTTGATGTCGAGACTTCCTGGCAGGTCGCGTGAAATTCTTCGAGCTTACACGAGATTTGTGGACGAAAAGGGAGGCTACTGTTAGTAGTGACCTAGTTTTGACCAGGGGAAAAAGTTCTTTGTGTTGTTATTGCGCTTTGTTCAGTCAGCTGTTTTTTGTTTTCATTGTTATCTTGTTGGTGGGGCTTTGTATTAATTTGTGTGTGTTTGTGTGTGTGTGCTCTGTGTGTGTGTATGTGTGTATGTGTGTGTGCTCTGTGTGTGTGCTCTGTGTGTGTGTGTGTGCTCTGTGTGTGTGTATGTGTGTGCTCTGTGTGTGTGTGTGCTCTGTGTGTGTATGTGCTTTGTGTGCGTGTGCTCTGTGTGTGTGTATGTGTGTGCTCTGTGTGTGTGTGCTCTGTGTGTGTGCATGTGTGTGTGTGCTCTGTGTGTGTATGTGTGTGCTCTGTGTGTGTGTGATCTGTGTGTGTGTATGTGTGTGCTCTGTGTGTGTATGTGTGTGCTCTGTGTGTGTGTATGTATGTGTGTGCTCTGTGTGTGTATGTGTGTGCTCTGTGTGTGTGCTATGTGTGCTCTGTGTGTGTATGTGTGTGCTCTGTGTGTGCATGTGTGGGTGTGTATATATGTGTGTGTGTGTATGTGTGTGTGTTTTGTGTGTGTGTGTGTGTGTACTCTGTGTGTGTGTGTGCTCTGTGTGTGTGCTCTGTGTGTGTGCGCTCTGTGTGAGTACTCTGTGTGTGTGTGCTCTGTGTGTGTGCTCTGTGTGTGTGCATGTGTGTGCGTTCGTTCGTTCGTTCCTTGATTTAACGTCTTTTCAGTATAAGTGATATTAGACGGATGTGTGTGCGTGTATAATAATAATAATAAAGGCAATTTATATAGCGCTTTCCAGAGCACAAAGTGCTTCACATAAAATCAGTATATAACTAAATACAAATAGATACACCAACATAAAATTTAAACATACCGCTGCTAACACTATATAACATAAAACATAAAATTTACGTTCAACAAGACATAGTAAATTCAAATATTACTAAAAATAGTGACAATCATACAAAAATATTTTCTCTCTCTTTCTCTTCACACACACACACACACACACACACACACACACACACACACACACACACACACACACACACACACACACACACAGACCCAAACACACTCCCTCTCTCAACCACTCAGTTTCTCTACTATCAAATTCTATCACGCTTACACATACTCTTACTCATACTCTCACTCTCTTGCCCCACCCCAACCATACTCTCGTTCTCTACCGTGCTCCCGATATTCCTTGCTCACTCTCTCTCTCTCCCGCACTGCCTCTCTCTCTCTCTCTCCTTTCCTCCCTCCCTCTCTCTCCCTCTCTCCTGCTCGCATAGACATGCTTCACACACACACACACACACACACACACACACACACACACACACACACACACACACACACACACACACAAACACACACACACACACACACATATATGTAGGAACGATGATCAGGCCTGAGAGAGAAAAGAAAGAGAAGATCAATGAAAGTATTGAGTGAAAAGATAGGTCTTCAGACTAGACTTGAAAGAAGGAAGACATTGCTTATGGCGAATATGATAGGGAAGGGAGTTCCAGGTCATGGCAGCAGAGTGGGAGAAAGCTCTCTGACCATGCAGTTTCCGATTGAAACGGGGAACACAGAAAGTTCTTGTGTCGGTAGAGGATCGGAGAGTTCTGGATGGTACATACACTTGAAGAAGTTCAGACAGATAAGAGGGAGCGGAGCAAGTAAGAATTTTGTAACAGAGACAGCAACATTTGTATTTGATTCTTTGTTCAACTGGAAGCCAATGCAACTTTTTCAGAAGAGGAGAACATGACTGAGATCTAGGGGCTTTACAAACAAGCCTAGCTGCTGAATTCTGAACACGTTGGAGAGGTTGAATGACAACTGAAGGGCAGCCGATTAGAATAGAATTACAGTAGTCCAAGCGTGAAAGAATATAAGAGGAAACAAGAGTTTTAGTGGCCTCCTCAGTAAGAAAGGGGCGGATAGAAGCAATACGTCTTAGTTCCATATAAGAAAGCTGGCATATCTTAGTGACATGTTTTTGCATAGAAAGATCATGATCTAAAAGAACTCCTAAATCCCGGACACAGTCAGAAAATTCAATGGAACTAGAACCTATAGGGAGAGAAGAAGAAAGTGTGTTGATATCATGATGTGAGAAACGTATAGCCTCCGTCTTGTCACAGTTAAGTTTCAGTTTATTTGATGACATCCAGAGATCAATGTCAGAGGTACAGTTTTGGAGAGAAGAAATTGCATCAGGATAGTCATCAACAGAAGCTGAATGAAGAAGCTGAGTGTCATCCGCAAACATTTCATGCGAAATGGAATGGCTGCGGATGACATCAGAAAGAGGGGTAGTATACAGAATGAATAAAACAGGACCGAGCGCGGAGCCCTGAGGCACACCAAAATCGAGGGAGGTTTCATTTGAACGGTGACCATCCACTAGCACAAACTGTTTCCTGTCTGAAAGATAAGAGTGAAACCAATTAAGAGCTAAGTCTCTAATACCAAATGTATGTTCCAAACGGGAGAGAAGAATTTCATGGTCTATGGTGTCGAAAGCAGCTGAAAGATCTAACAAGAGGAGGACAGAAATTTTATTTTTATCTAACGAATTGAGAATATCATTAAGGATACGAAGGATGGCAGTCTCTGTGCTGTGCTCTGGACGATATGCTGACTGATGGGGAGATAGAAGGTTGTTGGCAGTCAAATGAGCTGAAAGCTGGTGGAGGACAATTTTCTCGAGAATTTTGGACAGAAAGGGGAGGTTGGAAATGGGGCGGTAATTTTTCAACACGTTGGGGTCAAGGGAAGACTTTTTCAGGAGAGGCTTAACAAGAGCAAGTATATGTGTGTGTGTGTTGTGAGTGCATGTGTATGTTGTGTGTGTGTGTGTGTGTGTGTGTGTGTTTGTGTGTGTGTGTGTGTGTGTGTGTGTGTGTGATGTGTGTGTGTGTGTGTGTGTGTGTGTGTGTGTGTGTGT
>JAPXFY010000023.1:62319200-62329200 GCA_030674185.1 Monoplex corrugatus
CACGATGTTTGAAGCGGCAAAAATGGCAAAAAAACATGCATAATTTGAGTGTTTCTAAAGTCATCTCCTAACATTACTTGGTCAATAAGTTAGTACAGTGACCTATTTTCTTGGTACGAAAAGGATTAAGCCTTCTTTGTTACCCCAGAGCTGCTGTTGAAGAGTTGTTGTACTGCTCAGTTCTTTCCCTGTTCGACAGTGGGCAGAACTGTAAAGCGTGATCTAGAGACTGTAGTCCTGTCTGGCATGGGCACTCATCCATGTGGGACCGCCCCTTGCGGCATGTATGTTGGGGTAGACTGCTGTGTCCAGTCATCGCGTGTAAGGCTTTTTTTAGTTATTTCGTATGATCATCGCACTTAGGGAAGCTACCTTTGTGCTCACCTTTTTTTTAGTCCCGATTTCTACGCCATAATTAATGGCCGCTGAAGCTGGCACAGCTGCTTTTTTATTTTTCTTATTTTTTTAACAATGCAATGATGATGATGTTGGTGAAGATGATAATCATGATGCTATGAAGTTCCATCTATGGCTGAGACTGCGTGACAGGGCTGTACTCTACGCTTACTATCGTAATATATCCTGGCATCAACCAGGCCCGAGAGATACAGACATCTGCGGGATGAGGCTCGACTGTGTGGTCCCATTCTTCCCAATGAGCCCATAGCATGCCCAACTCTGGCTAGGAGCCGGTTAGAGCCGAAAAATCCCACAATGATATAGTTTTAAAGGGACTGATGGGGATTAGAACCCACAACCTTCCAGTCGGTAGTCCCTTGCGTTTACCACTACACCAAGGTGACTGGTTCACAGGTAAGGTTGTGGTTTGCTGTTGTCTCTCAAGGTATATGGATGGAATCTATTCATTTCTGTTATGTTCTTGGTGGTAGTTTCGTTTCGTGATGGTCTTCGCCTCTCTGAAGGAGAAGGAGCGGTGCTGCTGTTGTAGTCTGCTTTTTGCCTTTGCCAGAGAGTCTGCCTGCTCGTTTTCCCAAATGCTACAATGGGCAGGAATCTGCTGCACCGTTAACGGCACAGTTTTGTTAGTTTTGGCAGTTCTTTGGGAATAGGTCTAGTAAGTCTGTTTGCAGGCGATTATAACCTGTCTGTGAAGGACGTGCAGTTTGTTAAGGGGGCAGACCTACCCAGACCTACCCTGATGTATACATCACACATAATATGTTCAAAAGTTTTCATCAGATTTCCTTGATATTTGGCACACATATAGCAGGGACAGGTACCTATAGCCGGTAGTAAAATCTTGCAGTTCTGCTTGAAAGAAACATTTTTATCAAAAGTTGTATTATAATTTTTTTAATTAAAATTATTATAAAAATTGGTGTGATGATTGTACAGAAAATAATGATAGTAGAGCTAAGATTTTACTACATGCCATACATACTATACAGATGTGTTTGCTCACTAAATATCAAATTCGTAACATGAATATATGTGTAGTTATAATTGTCACAGTATGTACTATATTTTTTTCATTTTCGCGAGAACATCTTTTAATTAATACATTTTTGTCAACTTTTCATAACTCACAGACCCCAACAAAGATATTCAATCCAAAGAATACTACTGTCTGAGGTATCTTCTTGCCAAATATGGTGATTGGTTAATTAGAACTGAAACACTGAACATCACAATCTTGGTACCCAAATCTGGATAGGTCTGCCCCCTTAAGAAGAGGATTTTTAACCTTTTCAATGCCATGAATATTTTTTGCTCGGTGAAACTATTGGCCAAGGTTTTTTTGGCTATGGAGGGTAATAATTAACAAAAAATTCTAGCATAAAAACTACTGAAGGAAAGTATATAAAACCTATGGTTTTCTGAAAGGGAATTGAACACTTTTCATTTATGATAGTTGTAACTTTATTTTATCTAATGTTTTTATAGCACATGGCCTATGAAGTTGAAAAATTTTTTTTTTCCCTTGCATTTTGTGATTTTGTGTCACAGCATGCCTGTTGTAACACCTAAAAGTCCTAGATGTAAGCATGAAACACACACACACACACACACAAACACACACACACACACACACACACACACACTCTCTCTCTCTCTCTCTCTCTCTCACACACACACACACACACACACACACACACTCACAAACACACGAGAGACAGAGACAGAGAGAGAGAGAGAGAGAGAGAGAGAGAAATGCACACACACACACCACACATACACCTAAGTACAATCAGTACCTATTACTAGTATTTGTATCACACACACACACACACACACACACACACACACACACACACACACACACACACACACACACACACACACACTGCCACGCCCACTTCAAACTGGGCAGATTACACGCGCACACAACCTAACCGTCAGTCAGCGAAGTTGGCCACAGCACAAGACAATATACTCCTAATCATAATTTAAGGGCCACTTCTTCCTTCCTCTCTAATTTTAAGTTGAAATAATTGACAATGTTTAGAATTGATTCTATGTTTTATTTCATCATTTCCACACCTGTTTTGGAAAAAGAAATTAGCACAATGACCCATTAGTGAACAGCACATGCATTTAAAGGAACATCCCCCCCTTTTCAAAAAACAGAAAGTGTCAGATTTGGCCAATCTGTTTTCAATATCGCGTGTGTCCGCCCCGAGCCTGGATGCATGCTTCACAGCGCCGATGCATCGACCCCACAAGGGTACGGAGTGTGTCCTGAGGGATGGCCGCCCACTCGATCTGCAGGATGTCGACCAGCCTGGCCAGGGTGCCCGGTGGTGGGTGGTTGTCCCTGATGCGCCTCCCGAGCACATCCCAGAGGTGTTCAATTGGGTTCAGGTCAGGTGAGCACGCTGGCCAGGCCATACGGACGACTTCATGCTGCTCCAGGAAGTCGGTCACAAGGCGTGCTCGATGCGCAGGTGCATTGTCGTCCTGGAAGATGGCGCCTTGACCAAGGTCCACAAGCGCAGGCAGTGCCACGGCCGCCAGAACCTCGTCCCGGTACCGGACCCCGTTCAGGATGCCGTCAATGGGGAGCAGGGGGGTCCGGGTACCATGGCTCATGCCACCCCACACCATCACCGACCCGCCGCCGTACCGGTTATGCTCTTGGACAGTGGCGTCAGCGAACCTCTCCCCTTGACGTCGCCACACCCGAGCCCGGCCATCGTTAAAGGTCAGGGTGAACCTGGACTCATCCTAAAACAAGACCCGGGCCCACTGTTGCCTTGTCCAGGTCACGTGCTCCCTGGCCCAGGTCATGTGGCGCACTCTGTTGACCCGTGACAGCACGGGTCGGACGGCCGGTCTCCGTGACCTCAAGTTTGCCTCATGTAGCCGTCTTGTCACCGTGCTGCAGCTGATGTTAGCACCTGTTGCGTCCCTCAGCTGACCCCTCAAGGTCACCGCAGTGGATGCCCTTTCCCTCAGGATGGAGAGGGCAAGGTAGCGGTCTTGCTGTCTTGTCGTTACTCTGGGTCGACCCGTGTGACGCCTTTCCTGGACTGCTCCAGTCTCATTGAAGCGCTCCAGCAGTCTCTGGATTGTGGAATGCGACACTTCAAGTCGTCTAGCAACTTCCCGCTGCGCTAGGCCTTCATCAAGCAGAGCGAGGGCTCTCCCCCGCTGCTCATCCGTCATCCGTCGTCTTGCAAGCATGGTTAAAACGAACCAAGAACGGGTCCTTTTTATCCTCGTCTGCGGGCAACTTTGGCTGGAGTAGTGTTCAAAAAGGGCTTGCCTTGCACGTGCAAAGCGAATTTTGTCGCTACCTTGCCTGCGTCGTCAGAGAGACCCTGCTGAAGATTCGACAATTTCGTGTGGAAATTGTCTTCCTTGGGCCGCCCATTGCAAATCGGCAAATCCCCAAACACGTGCCAAAAGGAAACTGCAATGTTGTCTGAGCTCTTATCCATTCAGTTACGGCAACGAATTGGAGAAAAGAGTAAGAGAAAATAGGTTATTTCTCCTTTCAAAAATTGACTCAAAAACGTTCCTGGCCCTTCAATAATGACGTGTAGTATATAGGTTATGACGTCAGTCTCTGCCCCGTCCTCTCGCTCGCACTGCAGACCAATCGTTGACCACGTGAAGGCGTGTGTTCGTGTGTTGGGCGTAGCTCGCCGAGTTGTCATTGTCGGTGCTCTCCCACGTCGGTTCTTGTATCTCTTCTTCATTTTCCCTCATTTCACTTGATTCACTGGACTGTCCGTCACCTTGCTGGTGGTCTGGGTCATCTATATCCTCAAATTCTGTTTCTAGTTCTGCTCTTTCTTCTCTGTCAGCGTTCGCTCGCACAATCGGAGCGATGTTGACGTCGGCACCGACACGCCGCACTTCATCGCCTTCATCTTCCTCGTCCAGAGAATTATCTGACGATGCTTCGCCATACATCTTGAGAAATTCTGTATCTTCCATCATTTCTAAAACTACATTAGGATCTTTCCAGTGAAAATCCGAAAATCCTTGGGTGTACGCTTTCTTTTTCCCGAGCTTGGGCCTGGTTGTGATTCGTCGTCTGCCATCTTGAAAAGTCGAGTGGAAGTGACAGTTGGGTGGGTCACTTAACCGAGTTCTTTGACCAATGCCCATTGAGATACCACTTCAAACCTCATGAATATTTGAAGCTGATACACCAAACTTTCTGATTGGAGCAAATGGGGGAACCCCTGTCTAAAATTGGAGATGTGAAAAATCATGAAATGACGATGACTGACTAGTCAGTCATGGGGCACTCTGGCGTACACTTTAGCATGACTGACTAGTCAGTCATGGGGCACTCAAGAGGTTTTAAATATTGAGGGATCTCGTGCTTTTATGATTTTTGCTGGTTTTATGATTTTGCTGCCCCTTATGGCCTGTAGTTGGAGGACAACTCTCCTGTGGAGATGGATCTTTTCACCATCTTTCCATGGGGTTAGGTACGAGGATCCCACTGCCTCCAATGTTTCATAGCTCCACCTCCACTGCACCATCTCAGAAACCATGCATGCAGTCTGAGCTGTTGTAGGTGTCATCAAGAATTTTTGTGTGAGGGTCTTTGGGACTCTTTCTGGCTGTTTCTCTGGTTTGGAATATCTGGGACTTCCATGACAAAGTTTTTTTTGTCTGGGAGTTCCAGTCTTTCAACCATGTCTAGTGTGAGGGTCGTTAGGACTCTTTCTGACAGTTTGTCTGGTTAAGAATGTCTGGGACTTCCATGAGAAAGATAATATTTGTCTGGGAGTTCCATGAAAAAAGCAATATTTGTCTGGGAGTTCCAAGACAAAAGTAATATTTATCTGGGAGCTCCAGTCTTTCAAACAATTATAGTGTGTGAGTCTTTAGATCTCCTGGCTGTTTCTCCGGTTTAGAATGTCTGTGAGTTCTATGACAAAAGTAATATTTGTCTGTGAGTTCCATGACAAAAGTAATATTTGTATGTGAGTTCCAGTCTTTCATACATTTCTAGTGTGAGAGTCGTTAGGACTATTTCTGACTGTTTTTTCTGGGTTAGAATGCCTGGGACTTCCATGACAAACGTAATATTTGTCTGGGAGTTCCCTGACAAAAGTAATAATTGTCTGGTAGTTCCAGTCTTTCATACATTTCTAGTGTGAGAGTCGTTAGGACTCTTTCTGACTGTTTTTCTTGTTTAGAATGCCTGGGACTTCCCTGACAAAAGTAATAATTGTCTGGGAGTTCCAGTCTTTCAAACATTCCTAGTGTGAGGGTCTTAAGGACAATTTCTGACTGTTTCTCTGGTTTAGAATGCCTGGAACTTCCATGACAAACGTAATATTTGTCTGGGAGTTCCAGTCTTCACCATCCTGGAGTAATTCTACCTCAGCCTAGTTTGCAAGTAGGATCTGAGCATGGATGACAACTATGACATTAGCTGAGAGGCTTGTGTGTTTCTGTAACCAAGAGAGTTACGCTGGCAACAGTTTGTGCTAGACAGGTCAAATGGTAGAGTCTGGAAAAATGGTGATCCATCAACTGAAGATGGAGTATGCAGATTGTGTAACAATATATGATGTCTACACCGTGTGGGTCAGACCAACGTGTATACACTCATCTCAGAACAAATGACTCTACATGTGTGTTTAATTCAAACAAACTGCTTGCATCTCGCTCTTTAACAAAAAAGCTTTAATTTGGTATGATATTAAGTTTATATTATGTGGGGTTTTCCTGTTTCTGTGTCCGCATTTTCAATTCAATGTTAAACATGGGGTCTAAGGTAAACATTTATAGTTGCTGTATTTGAATTTAGAATTGAAGAATCTTGCAGTAGGTATATGATTAATTTGGTGTATAGTGTTTTGTTTATTTTTAGAGTTTTGGTAATCCAAACAGGGTTATCGTTTCATAAATATAGATGTGCTGGTCAGTGTTTGTTAGTAGATGTCATTTTGCATATTTTAAAAGGATTGCATTTTGTACAGTAGTAGAAGGTGTGTTCGATGAAGTGGGTTTATTAGGATTCTTTGTTTCATGATATCTTGAAAGGGTAAAAGTTTTTCACAACTGCAGAAGACATGTTTCATGAAGTTCGTTTCTTGGCTCCACATACATTTTGCTTGAGTTTATGATTCCTATTATGTATAGCATGATGCTGGTTGGATGGATATTATGGAGGAATTTGAAGAATCTTAGTCTTGATTCTTCAGTACATTTATGAACGGATGCATCACACAAGAAGAAGAAACTAGTTTCGTAAATGAATCTGCGACAAAAACAGAGAAACTTGTGTAATTAATTGATGTTGAAGACAGGAACCATTTTTGCTAAAGAACACATCTCACAGGAATGTTTGTATGGTTGCAACTTCTCAGTTATAATCATTGATGAAGTGTTCATGAATTTATGTAAAAAATATCTCATGTTCAACTAGTTCAGAAATGCACGGTTAATTTCTGCATTTTTGTTTTATCCTAAATCTTGCTGTTCTGTTTGTTTTAATGTATACTCAAGAAAGGCTAGTTAGGTGAAACTTTACGCTGTTTTGTTTCATCAATTAAACATGTGCTCATTTTTGCTTCCCACGTGTTTCTGATTTGTATGGTTGGTTTTGTGTGTTTACGTATGTGTAAATACTCATAACTTTACAAAGTTGCATGGTCAGAAGACTTTTATCAATGCTGACACAAAATAAGATTAATTCGATTCTGATGGATAGATCACTTGAAACAGTGTTCGTATTTATATCGTTATTATCTTTGATTTCATCAGAAAACCAGACTATACCCCTATTTTCAATAGTATCTACAATTCATACAAAAATCTCTCTTTATTTCGATACTACTTATTTCAATGAAACAGAAAAATGTTGTACCTCATCTTATCAACGAGATGTATAACATGTTCCAAAATTTTATTTTGTCACAGCGAGAATGTTGAGAGACCAAAAGAATACCAGTAACTAGTAAATGTTTTGAACTAAAACCTGTTTTTGATCGAAATGTCGCCCGCATCCGCAGTAAATGCCAGTTCAATTGTGTGTGTGTAGTGTGTGTGTGTGTGTGTTGTGTGTGTGTGTGTGTGTGTGTGTGTGTGTGTGTGTGTGTGTGTGTGTGTGTGTATGTGTGCGCGCGTGTGTGTGTATGTATAAATATATGTCTATATACATACACACAAATACATATATATATGTATGTATATGTATATACATATGTATGTATATATGTATATATGTATGTATGTATGTATGTACATATATACATACATACATCATCATCATCATCAGGTGCCCTGCTGCATGGCGTTGGCGAACATGGACTTCCATCTGTCTCTATCTCTTGTTGCCCCAAGCATCTCCTCCACCCTCCTCATCTTCAGCAAGTCCGTCTAACATTTTCTCCCTAGGTCTACCTGGTGCTCTTTTTCCCTCCAGCTTTCCCGTTGTGACCAGGTGCTCCAAATCCCTCTTCCTCATAAAATAGCCTATAAAAGGTTGCCTGTCTTTTCCTAATCTTCCTTATGAGTGATATACTTGTGTCTGCCTCCATCAAGACTGTCTCGTTTGTTTTCTTTGCTGTCCATGGGACTCTCAACATTCTTCTTAGAAACCACATATCGGCTGCCTCAATCTTGTTCTGGTTTTGCTTGTTGACTGTCCACGCCTCAAATCCATACAACAGTATTGGTTTTATATAACATTCAGGAACTCTCTTCCCGATGTTAATTGATAGGCATTTGTTGGTAAGAATGCTTTTCATCTTCTTGAATGCTGTTTTGGCTTGGCTGATTCTGCCGGCTATTTCCGATGTGCATCTGCCGTCTGATGAAATGACCGTTCCCAGGTATTTGAACTTATTAACCTGTCTCAAGGTTGTGCCATTTGCTGTTATTTTGCATGAGGGGATTTCATGTCTTTTACTGATCACCATAACTTCAGTCTTCCTGCTGTTTAGTTCAAACCCCTTACCTTTGCTTTCTATTTCTAGCATATTCACAAGGTTTTGTAGGTCCCTTTCATTTTCTGCAATTAGCACTGTGTCATCTGAGTATCGAATGTTGTCACATACATACATACATCATACATATATATTTTCGATTAGCAAAACTGCGAGAGAGAGAGAAGAGAGAGAGAGAGAGAGAGAGAGAGAGAGAGAGAGAGAGAGAGAGAGAGAGAGAGAGAGACAGAGAAAGAGAGAGGAGAGAGAGAGAGAGAGAGGAGAGAGAGAGAGAGAGAGAGAATTTTGCTAATCGATGTCAACACCTCAAGCATCTCCTGTTTTGGCTTCCTCCATATGTGTCCCTTCTTACGTCATTCAAAGGAGCTTAAAGCAACCCCCCACCCCCCTGTTCGTCCCACTCCCGTCCTGTCCTCCTCCTCCCAGTGTGTATACACTTTGAGCCCCTACGTCTTTGTTATTGTGAGTGAATGTTTTAGTGAATGATGAGAATGGTCGTTTTGATTTGATTTATATAGTCATTTTTATAGGATTATCGCACTCAGGGAGGTTACCTTTATGCTCACCTTTTCTTCTATCTCATTTTCTACGCCACCTTAATGGCCAGAGAAGCTGGCACAGTTTTTGCAATGGGATGATGATGTTGTTGTTGATGAGGATGATAGTCATGATGCAGTGGAGTTCCATCTAGGATTGAGATTGCGTGACAGGGCCGTACTCTACGCTTACTATTATAAAATATTCTGGCGTCAACCAGGCCCGAAAGATACAGACACCTGCCGTGCTGGTCAGAAGATTTGAGCAACACCCTCAATGACCCATCCGTGAAGTGGATGAGACTCGACTGTGTGGTCCCAGTCTTTCCAATGAGCCCATAGCACGCCCGACTCTGGGTAGGAGCCAGTTAGAGCCGAAAAATCCCACAATGATATAGTTTTGAAGGGACTGATGGGGATTGGAACCCACAATCTTCCAGACGATATTCCGTTACGCCAACCACTACACCACGGCGACTGGTTCATATATCAACATTTAGTGCCATATGTAAATGTTTTAGTGAATGATGAAAGTGGTCGTTTTGATTTGATTTATGTATAAAAATTCAGCGCCATACAAATACCATTGTCGTAATTTTTGATATGTAGAGTTATTAGTGCAACAATGAAATTTGGCTCTGTTACACACTCTGCAGCGGGAAGTAGACCACACTGCTGTCTCTGACTGTTGTATATCAATTAACTTTCTCACATTTGGTCACCAACACAACGACAATGTAGTGACTATGGTACACTCTCACAGAGGCAATAATTATATCACTGGAGTTTGTGGCTATAAAGAAATCTATGTTGGCTTACCAGTGCAACAACAGTCATGGTACAAGTACATTCTTATATTGAAGAATATTTTCCTACTGTTTTTCGACTGTTAACGACTTTACGTTGAGTAAACAACGTGGCAGAGCAGCAGGGCAGAGGCTCTGGCATACTTTTATAAAGAAGAATAGGTTACTATTACTTCCAACTGTCAACAGATTGCAGAGGTAGTACATGCATTATTCGTCTCTGTCTCTTTGTCTGTCTGTCTCTCTGTCTGTGTCTGTGTCTGTGTCTCTCTGT
>JAPXFY010000023.1:62334200-62368197 GCA_030674185.1 Monoplex corrugatus
TTGCGCTACCCATTCAGCTAGCATAGAAGCAGATACAAAGTACAAAAACAGTAAGCTCAGAACACTCCTCATACTTTCAATTTTGTTAAGGAATTACCTCTCAGAGACAGACCAAGTGAGAGAGGGCCAAGCTGCTGTTTTTGGCGTGTGCATGTAACCATACTTTCAATCTTTGTAGGGATCAATGCCATGGAGTTTTTAGCACACCAGTCAGAGATTTCATTGAGTTTTTAAAAAAAAAATTGAGACTGCCTGAGTGGGCTGTACTCTATGCTTCCTTCGTGGCATGTCTTGGTGTCAGCTACGCACAAGAGATATAGATAGACACACCCACGGCGTTGGCCAGGGCATTTGAGCAAAACCCTCAATGTCTCATTTATGAAGTGGATGAGACTAGACTATGTGGTCCCAGTCTTCCCAATGAACCCCCACACCACACTCAACCATGGATAGTGCTGGTTGATGTTAAAAGATCCCACGCTGAGTTGAACTGATCAGATTCATGCACACAACATAGCAATTATTAGTTTCTTGCACAAACCGTTTCGCCACAGTGAATGGGAAATAGTCTTTTGAGTTAGTGTCACACATGTTTATAACCATTCAAAGAAAACCTTCTTATAGATTATTCAGTGACGAACGTGGCAAACACCCCCTAGTAACACTGAATGAGCAAACGGTCAATTTCATATTTTCATAGTCTATTTATAATTAAATGCATATTCAGTGCACATGGGATTCATTTCGAGCACCACCTCCGAATAGGTTATTCAGTAACAATCGTGCCAAATACCCGCTAGTAACATTGGATGAACAAACGATCAATTTCATATTTTCATAGTTAATCTATAATTGAATGCATATTCAGTGCACATGGCATTCATTTCGAGCACGAAGAAGCCACGTTAAGAAACTGAAATTGAAACTAATGATCACATTACATTGCTTAGACATGATGGAAATTTTACACGAATGTCACAATAAAACGTGGCTTGATTTTATTGCATGCAATATTCCAAGTCTATAAATCCACATAAAAAAGATTCTGCCTTGAAATGTTATTTGTTTCGTGACTATTCGATAACGATATACTATTAGAGGACATACCCAGTGATTCTGCAGTCATTATTTTAGTTAGAGACAAGGCCACCTTGCGAGGATGTCTGGTGATGAAAGTGTGCATGTAGCTGTCGGGGATCCACTCTGGAGACAAGTAGTCAGGGTCCTGCTGGCCTGATATGAGCTTGGCGAACACTAGCTCTTTGTCTGATGGAAAAACAGATATAGTATCATCAAAGCATCAACTTCATTATCAATATCGCCATCGTCTTTTATCATCATCATGCGCCCTACCGCATGGCGTTGGTGATCATGGCCCTCCATATGTATCTATCCCTTGTTGCCGCAAGTACATCTTTCACCCTCTCTGTCCTCAGCCACCCTGCAAGTCCGTCCAATATTTTCTCCCTGGGTCTACCGGGTGCCCACTTTCCCTCCAGCTTTCCTGTTGGGACCAGGTGCTCTAATTCCCCTTTGGACGGACTTGCAGAGTGGCTGAGGACAGAGAGGGTGTAAGATGTACTTGCAGCAACAAGGAATAGACTCATGTGGAGGGCCATGATCGCCAACGCCATGCGGCAGGGCACATGATGATGATGATAATGATGATGAACGTTGATCACGGATATAGGGTCGACCAAGTCTTGGGCAAAATTTCAAATCTTTACAAAACTGAATGACGATACTTACCAGCGTAAGGCTTCAGTAAAGACTTCAAAGCATTACTGAAAGTGAATGACGGATCTGGGTCTGTTACTTTGTAATAGTCGCTGATTCTCTCAGGACCCAAGTGATAGGCCTCAGCGAAAGGTTCGAAGAGTACCTGCACATATACATGGGGGATGAAACCGTTTATTCAATTTCAGTTTTCTTGTGTCTCTTACTTCTCAGCCTTGGACAAGTTTGAACACTGTTACCTTTGAAGACATGCAAGTTATGCAGTTGAGTGTGATTTATTGTGACTCATGCTCTGCCTTTATTACAATCTTATTTGACTGTCATGTGCCTAGCTGGCTACAAAAAAAATCAGTTTTATATTTTGTTGCATGTCTTTAAACAATGTTCTTATTCATTGTTTTAACTGAACAAATAATTTCAAAACCAAACAAAAACGACAACAACAACAACAAAATCAAAACAACAGAAAACATCCAAACTAACAAAAGCACAGAAACACATGATGTGGTGGTGATGGTGCTTAGATTCTCTTTAGAAATCAAACTATAAAAGCGTAATACAAAATGTTTGCAATGCAATAATCAAGAAACAGAGAAAGCTACGAAGACAACAATCAATGCACAGATTCAGAACAACAAAACGCACTGAAAATTTGTCTCATCCGTCGTCTGGAAAGATTACGATATTAATCAATGAATGAAAAAGACGTAAAGGACTATTATCATCATCAGGTGTCCTGCCGCATGGCGTTGGCGATCATGGACTTATAATAATAATAATTACAATATTTATATAGCGCAAAATCTTGATAAAATCAAATCTAAGCGCTGAAACAGACACACACGCACGCACGCACACACGCACGTACGCACGCACACACACGCACGCACGCACACACACACACACACACACACACACACGCATGGCTATAAATGGGGAGAAAGAATAAAAGCAATAAAAGCAAGAATAAAAGCAAAAAGCAATAAAAGCAAGAATAAAAGCAATGGAAAATTATAGAGCATATCATATACAAAAAAAAATTATATATTATAACAATGTGATTCCCCTCCAAGCGGAGACAGGCTGCAGAGGGAGGTTGAGTGAGGTTAGGATTTTATGCAGAGGAGAAAAGATGAGTTTTGAGAGCGGACTTGAAGGAGACAAAAGTAGGTTGCTGACGGACTGAGAGAGGAAGTTTGTTCCAGGAAAGTGGACCAGAAACAGAGAAGGCTCGTGGACCATAGGTACTGAGCTTAGTGCGTGGAAAGCGAAAAGTCAGAGGATCGGAGGCAGAGCGGAGGGTACGTGAGGGAACATAGATCTCAAGTAGGCTTGACAGGAGGGCTGCGTTTTTGAGGCTTTTGTAGCACGTGTCTAGTTTGTACTGTATGCGCTTTGATACAGGGAGCCAGTGAAGTTGTGCCAGGAGAGGAGATATGTGGTCAGCTTTTTTCTTTTTGAGTACAAGGCGTACAGCATTGTTTTGAATGCGCTGTAGGATGTGAATGGTGGAGGCAGGAAGACCAGACAGGAGTGAATTGCAACAATCAATGCGAGACATTATGAAGGAGAGAACGAGTTTTGCAGTTGTTTCGACAGAGAGATACTTCCTGATCAGGCTTATACGATGGAGATGATAGTAGCAAGATCTGGCAGTTTGAGAAACAAAGTTGTTCATGGAGAGGGTAGAGTCAATGCAGACACCAAGGTTTTTAGCTGAATCAGAAATTGGGACTGATGTGTTACATAATGGGAGAGAAAGAGGAGGCAGCTGAGAAAGTTTCTGACGGGTGCCAATGAGGATAGCTTCTGTCTTGTCGTCATTAAGCTGAAGTTTGTTGAACGTCATCCATTTCTTAATGTCCGAGTAACACTCAGTGGTGCGAGTCAACAGGCGCTGTATATTATCCATCTGTCTCTATCCATAGACTTCCATCTGTCTCTATCTCTCGTTGCCCCCAGCATCTCTCCCACCCTCCTCGTCCCCAGCCACTCTGCATGTCCGTCCAGCATTTTCTGCCTGGGTCTACCCGGTGCTCTCCTTCCCTCCAGCTTTCCCGTTGTGACCAAGTGCTCCAAATCCCCCTTCCTCATAAAATGGCCTATAAATGTTGCCTGTCTTTTCCTAATCTTCCTTACGAGTGATCTACGTGTGTCTGCCTCCAAGGACTATAAAAAGGCAAATGTGTGAAACAGTAGACAAGATGAGATACTGGTATGAAAACGAAGTGTACTTTACTCACATTAAGACTGGGACACAGTTCACATAAACACTGTCCCAGTCCTTGATACATTATAATTCCTTTTCCAATGAGTATGAAATAAATGTCTTACAATTTCACAATACAAAAGAAGCTCAGCATCATTCTTATTTAAATTTATGAGTGAATGAAATTTTTGTGTTAATCTGGCGATGTAAAATGTGGTTGTCTGCTGTATAGTGGTTGCAATATTTGATCGTTTTACTCACCTCAGTCTGAAGCAAACTGCCATTACCTTTGCTTACACAGAAAGTTGTATTATGCAGCTGCTTTGACTTCTAAATACATGAATCGTTTCTTCTTGAAAATGTTTTAATATCAATTTTCTCATTCCTATTGCATCTACGCCTGTACTTTTTGTTGTTTCATTAATACAGACCACCACACACATACTGCCAAGGACAGATAACATCGACAAAATTTGACTGGCCATTTATGATAACGAATTAATGGAATGCTTTTTTGAGTATTAAATTTTGTTACGATGAATCAGTTAAGCACTTTATCAGATAAATAGCAAATTCTATGCAATAGATTGAGATCAAACAAAACGCTTTATTAGATACACAGCAAATTCCATGCAATAGACTGAGATCTACACAAAACGCTTTATTAGATACACAGCAAATTCTATGCAATAGACTGAGATCTACACAAAACGCTTTATTAGATACACAGCAAATTCTATGCAATAGACTGAGATCCTCACAAAACGCTTTATTAGATACACAGCAAATTCTATGCAATAGACTGAGATCTACACAAAACGCTTTATTAGATACACAGCAAATTCTATGCAATAGACTGAGATCCACACAAAACGCTTTATTAGATACACAGCAAATTCTATGCAATAGACTGAGATCCACACAAAACGCTGTATTAGATACACAGCAAATTCTATGCAATAGACTGAGATCCTCACAAAACGCTTTATTAGATACACAGCAAATTCTATGCAATAGACTGAGATCCACACAAAACGCTTTATTAGATACACAGCAAATTCTATGCAATAGACTGAGATCCACACAAAACGCTTTATTAGATACACAGCAAATTCTATGCAATAGATTGAGATCTACACAAAACGCTTTGTTCAGCTGTCCCCAGAGTTTCTCGCTTCTTCTCCATTACATATAAGAGTAACACATGGTCTTGGTCAAAAGCCAACTTTGATCTTATTCATCCTGTCGCAAGTTGCAAATGCACGCTAATGTCCTGACCCTGGTTATGTTCAGTATTTCTTAATCAAGTTAAAATTTGTAACAGGTTTATGCAACGAAGCATCAATCTGTTCTCTCCATTGCATATTAGAAGGCAAAGGAACTCACAGAAAGTTTTTGCCTTGGATATTTGTTTCTTTGTAATCGGTGTTAAGCATTGGTAACTCTTCAAGACTTAAAGTGTGTTTTCAGAATATTATAGGCAATCATTACTTTCTTTTTCGTTTGGCTAAAACATTTGCTTCCTAACGGTAATCTGATTCCGATGCTGTTTGGCTCTTTGTTATGAAAAAATAATCATTAAGTTTTATGCATAAGACGATTTGACTAAATTTTAATCAGATTAAGTTTATTGCATCAAGAATCATACATCATCATCATCATCATCATCATCATCATCATCATCATCATCATGCGCCTTGCCGCATGGCGTCGGCGATCATGGCCCTCCATATGTATCTATCCCTTTTCGCCTCAAGTACATCTTCCACTCTCTCTATCCTCAGCCACCTTGCAAGTCCGTCCAGAATTTTCTCCCTGGGTCTACCTGGTGTTCTCTTTCCCTCCAGCCTTCCTCTTGTATCTGCCTCCATCAAGACTGTCTCGTTTGTTTTCTTTGCTATCCATGGAACTCTCAACATTCTTTTCAGAAACCACATCTCGGCTGCCTCAATCTTGTGAAATTCATGGCCAGCCAAAGCAAGAAACACACGGTATACAGCAAAATGATTTAACAACGTGAAAGGAGACAGAGAAGGGGAAGAGAAAGCGAGGGAGAGATAGATAGAGAGAGAGAGAGAGCGAGAGAGATTGAGAGATAGATAGATATATAGATAGAGATAGATAGATAGATAGAGAGAGAGAGAGAGAGAGAGCGAGAGAGAGAGAGAGAGATAGATAGCTAGATAAATAGATAGATATATAGATAAATAGAGAGATAGATAGATAGAGAGAGAGAGAGAGAGCGAGAGAGAGAGATAGATAGCTAGATAGATAGATATATAGATAAATAGAGAGATAGATAGATAGAGAGAGAGAGAGAGAGCGAGAGAGAGAGATGGATAGCTAGATAAATAGATAGATATATAGATAAATAGAGAGATAGATAGATAGAGAGAGAGAGATAGAGATAGATAGATAGATAGAGAGAGAAAGAAATAGATAGATAGATAGATAGATAGAGAGAGAGAGAGAGAGAGAGAAAGAAATAGATAGATAGAGAGTGAGAGAGATAGATAGATAGAATGAGAGAGAAAGAGAAAGAGAGAGAGAGAGAGAGAGAGTATGGTGATGGCAATGATAATGATAACGATAACGATAATGATAATGATAATGATAAAGATACTGTATATATGAACGGTAAAAGTTATCATCTAAAAGCTATTGTTCAAACATGCCGTTACATATTTTATGTCTGAAAGTAACAGATACTGGACACAAAAAAATGCATTAATAAATCAATAACACGAGACATAGCACATGAGAAAATAAAAGAGTAACAACTTTCTCTGTACATTGATAGAGAAACAGAGAAAGAGAGAGAGGAGAGAGACAGAGAGAGAGAGACAGAGAGAGACAGACAGACAGACAGACAGACAGACAGACAGACAGAGAGGAGGGGCAAGTGACAGAATGATAGTGTGTATGTGTGTGTGTGTGTGTGTGTGTGTGTGTGTGTGTGTGTGTGTGTGTGTGTGTGTGTGTCACTGAAAGAACGATAGAGAGATAGAGAGAGAGAGAGAGAGAGAGAGAGAGAGAGAGAGAGAGAGAACGAGAGAATGTGCGTGTGAGTCAGAGAAAGTGAGAGAGACAGACAGTGAGAGAGAGAAAGAGACAAACAGACAGAGAGAGACAGAGACAGATGGACGGACAGATAGATAGATAGATAGAGAGACAGAGACAGAGACACAGACACAGACACAGACATAGACAGACAGACAGACAGACAGACAGACAGACAGGGGGATAGGGATACTGAAGAAAACAACCTACCTGTGTGGAATATCCAGAATTCATCATGACACGACACATAGCAGTGGACAGTGTACGTGACAGAGACCACAGTATGATTCGCTTCTGTGTAGGGGTGTTCATTCTCTTCCTGTTTTATAGTGTCCTGTTCCGAAATATTGATAACAACATTAACTATAACACTAATACTAATGGTAATGATGATGATGATGATAGTAATAATCACTATCTGTCTGTCTGTCTGTCTGTCTATCTATCTGCGGAGAGGAGGAGAGCAGAAAGCGCAGATGAGAAAAGGGCTCTTCGCAAGCGACGTTCCAGAAACCAGACAACAGCGACTCCATTTGTATGTGGCAGATGTGACAGAAGTAGTATAGTCAGGGGCCTCTCATCCCCCATAGGGATCAGGATCGTGGGGATGGGGATGGGTCAGTAGGTCATGAGGTCAGGTCAGTAGGTCACAAGAGGCTGTCACTAGGTCAGGAGGTCAGGTCAGTAGGTCATGAGAGGCTGTCACTAGGTCAGTGGGTCATGAGCTCAGAAATGAATGGGTGAGCTCACTAGATGATGCGTTATATAAGAGAGGTGATGTTAAAAGATAAATAAATTTTAAACAAAAACAGAAACAAAGATGGATCCAAGGTGGGCTCATCCATTTACATGTATCATCGCGGGGCCTACGGGAAGTGGAAAAACAGTGTTTGTTCAGTAGTTTTTAGAACAGATATCTGAGATGATGCATCCTACTCGGGAAGAAATTATCTGGTGTTATGGGGAATGGCAGACGCGATACGAGGAGTTGAAAAACAAAACTGATAGAGAGGTTTCCTAAAACGGACGAATGGAAAGGGGAGAACAGACGTTTAGTGATTATTGACGATTTGATGAATGAAACGGACGAAAGAGTAACAAAACTGTTTACCAAAGGAAGCCATCACAGAAATGTAAGCGTGATGTTGATTGTGCAGAATTTGTTTTCTAAAAACAAAGAGAGGAGAACGATCTCTTTAAACAATCATTATTTTGTGTTATTTAAGAACCCCAGAGACGCATCTCAGATATCTCATCTGGCGAAACAGATGTACCCAGGCAAGATCAAGTATATTCAAGAGGCTTTTAAAGACGCTATATCTCAACCTCACGGTTATTTGCTTGTGGATCTGCGACAGAACACTCCAGATCATCTGCGTTTGAGAAGGGATATTTTTACTCCACAAAAACAAGTGGTCTACGTACAGAAATAAAAGACATGTCACTCAGAGTCAAAAGAAATCTATCAATCTTGAAAGTGTTATGCACCGCTAAACCGGTTATGACGAAAGCGATCTTGAAAGACGCCTCACCAGATCTCGTTAAGGCACTGTGCGAGTGTTGTTTAAACATTTTAAAAGGCAACGTGCCTTTGACGACTCATCAGAAGAAGAAACTGCGCACACAAACACTCATTACGTCAATTGTCTCAGAAAACAACGTCTTTGAAACGCCGTAAAAAAAGTCTTCAAAAAGGAGGATTTTTAGGAGCTCTTCTTAAACCCGTTTTGGGAATCTTGGGAGGTCTGCTGTAATGGAGTATACTAAGAAGATGATGTTGGTAGACCCTCGTATATTAGAAGACAAGACGTCACCAGTTTCGAACGCAGCAGCGGAAAGCCTAAAAAAAAAAATAGACAGCGACATGCGTGATGTATTGAATTCTGAAGGAGTGAGTGATTATGAGAAAGTCCAAAATTTGAATCAGATGCTGTTTCGGATTTTAAAGAGGTTTGAACAGTATAACAACCAACCGTTGGGGTATGTGAAGATGGCAACGCCACCAGCACAAGAAGAAAAATCGAACGAAAAAGAAAAACAAGACGATCTCGTGACGAGGGAAGTGTTACACAGTGTTCCGAAATCTATGAAGAAAAAGGCAGAAATGATATTGCGTCGCATCAAACAGAACACGGACCTGTCTTGGGACAGTCAAGGGGAAGTGACTTACTAAGGACAAACGCTGAGACGTTCAAACTTCGTAGATTTGATAAATGATGTTTTTAAAAAACGTCAAAAAAAAAAAAAAAAAAAAAAAAAAAGATAGTCCAGCGGGGTGGGCCTGGGAAACCTTTGCTCAGGCTTTAAGACAGATGAACTTACCTCAAGATCTGATCGGCAATCCGGATCGTCAAAGTTTAATCCGCAGAGAAAAGGAGAAAAAAGAAGAACCGGATCGGAAAAGAAGGAAGAAAAAAAAAGACAAAACAAGAATGGGAGGGGTTTTAGACAGTCAGTATTACGACCCCGCGCACCCAACAGGGTTCAGAGATGCGAGGAGACTTCCAAAATCGAAAAAAGTGGTTGGGTTTTCAAGACGCTTACACGCTACATAAACGGGTCTTGCGTCGTTTTCCGAGACGTAAGGTCGTCGTTGGAGGGATAGATCATCAATGGCAATGCGATCTGATCGATGTACAAACTTTAAGAAAGCATAATGAGGGATATTCGTTTCTACTGACTTGTATCGATGTGTTAAGCAAATACGCGTGGGTGGTGCCTTTAAAAAAGAAAATGGGAGTGGAATTAGTCCGAGCGTTTGAGAAGATTTTGGCAGGAGGTAGAAAACCCAGACATATACAAACGGACAAAGGTTCCGAATTTTTGAACAAGCAATTTCAAAAGTTTTTAAAAGACGAGGGTATCGACTTTTTTTGTTACTAAGAACGAGGATATCAAAGCTGAGATCGTCGAACGTTTTAGTCGCACGCTGAAAGACAAGCTATGCCGATATTTTGCCTACAAAAATACTCTAACCTATACGGACGTGTTGTCTCAGTTGGTGACCGGTTATAATCACGCGTATCATCGCAGCATCAAGACGAGACTGGTAGACGTGGACACCACTACTCAAGAAGAAATCTGACACAGACTCTATGGAGACAATGAAGAATATAAAAGACCCGTCTGAAAGTAGGAGATACAGCCAAAGCAGAAGAGTGTTTAAGAAAGGCTACCTACCATCGTGGACGGAGGAATTGTTTATCATCAACAGAATCAAAAAGACGATTCCAGTGACCTACCTGTTAAAAGACGAAGCGGGCGACGAACTGAAAGGTTCTTTTTACGAACAAGAACTACAGAAAGTAGGGAAAAAAGACATCTATCGCATAGAATCGGTTCTGAGATCGCGGAAGAGAAAACAACGAGAACATTTTGTGAAGTGGTGAGGTTACCCCTCTTCGTTTAATTCTTGGGTTTCTGAGAAAGATCTCGTGTCATGGAGAGTGTAGAAGAAGAGCAAGAAGAAGTAGTAAAACGATCTCGTGTCATGGAGAGTGTAGAAGAAGAGCAAGAAGAAGTGGTAAAACGATCTCGTGTCATGGAGAGTGTAGAAGAAGAGCAAGAAGAAGTGGTAAAACGATCTTCTCGCTTTTGGGATCTGTTGGGCAAGCAGCTTCCTCGCAGCGAGATCGTTTTTTTTAGTCAGATGTTTCTTATTTACGTGGTGACGGCAGTGTCTCTATACAATTTATCTCGAGGACACGGACCAGACAACTTTGTGGATCACTTTGCTGGGGAGCTGTTTGGGATACGTGCTTCCAAATCCGAGGATTGAGAATCACCGCAATTAGAAAAACAACAACATCAACAACAACAAAACTATGGCCTTTTACCTGACTCTCCCAAGCAACAGTTCTTTAAATTGTTTTCCTGACAACCACGCCAGCCATTTTTTTTTACCAAGCTACCGCAAGAGATTGATCTGAACGGTGAATGGGAAGTGGGCCTGGCTGAAATCCAGTTTATCAAGCTACCGCAAGACATTGATCTGAACGGTGAATGGGATGTGGGCCTGGCTGAAATCCAGTTTACCAATAATTATCTCAACGTCGGAGAAGACACGGTATGGTTGGAATATACGACGCCGGATATACAATCCCAAAGCAAAGAGTTACGAATAGATCCCTCAAGCCAACCTTCGGGTCACGCTCTATGGGACATACCTACCACACATAGAGTCACAGCGAACAGCGGCTTATTTACGACAAACGAGAACTTTATTCGAGAACTGAATGATGAAGTATGAACACTAAGTATTTCAGGGACAAAACCAAGAAGAAGAAAGAGGAACCCCTCACAACAACTCTTCAAAGACAGTGAAAATAAACACGATGGAAAGAGGATCGAAACTGAAACTAAGCCCCGCTTTACAACGGATTTTAGGTTTTGATCATGATGAACTGTTGAAAGGAAAGAAGACATGGATCCCTCACTACATGGTGGACATCAATCAGAGTTTTAAGAGTATTTTCGTCTACTGCGATCTAGTGAGCCCAAGACCCGTGGGGGACACGATGGCACCGCTGTTGAGAACGTTACTTGCCTTACATCAACAGAAATCGGAGGTGTTTCATCAAATCTTTATCAAACCCCACTACATCCCTCTCAATCGTTCTCAGTTTAGTTCCGTGGAAATCCTTTTAAGTATGGACACGGGAGAAACGCTGTCATTTTCTAGCGGACATACTGTGGTCACGCTACATCTTAGACGTAGACGTCTAGACTACTTATAAAAAACCATGGTACATCGGACGCCCTTTCATTCGAACAGTAGATTATACGACGAGTATTACTGCAGTCAAGTTGGAAGCGGGTTTCCAGTCTTTGCTGGAGGGAGAAATTATAGAGGACGAGGTCTAGGAAATTTGTTGGCTGGGATCGGTCACATGGTACTACCTCTAATCAAAAGTGGAGGAAAAGCATTGTTGAAGGAAGGTGTACATTCGGGACTGAACGTGGCTAACGACGTGTTATCTGGACACAGTGTGAAATCGGCTTTAAAGAATCGCGCGCGAGAAGGTGGTAAGAGGTTGTTCAACCAAGCAGTGGGAACGTTGGATAGTAGAAGTAGTAGACTAGCACCTCCTAAGAAACGCAGAAAACCCCCAAAGAACGTCAGAAAGCGAGATATCTTCGGATAATGACTCTGCTTCATCATCAGTCTTGCGAAACGGTGCAGTCTGGTTTGGATTTGTTTTCTGTTCCTCCAACGCAGACGTCGATAGAACAAGGGCAGTTTATAGAAATATACCCCTTAGCTTCCGTCACTCGAGGCGCCCCTATAGAATTTGCAGTCAGTGGGGCAACGTCTGAGTATCTAGATTTAAGCAACACCTATCTTCACGTTCAAGTTAAAGTGACAAAAGCGGATGGAACCAATTTAGACCCGGACCAGAATGTCAGCCCCGTCAACAACTTTTTGCACAGTTTGTTTTCTCAGGTAGACCTCTCTTTAACCGGTGTCTTAGTCACCAACTCGGAGAACACGTACCTGTACCGTGCCATGTTGGAGACGTTGTTCAGCCACAGCAGGGAAGCCCAGAAACGAGGTCATCTTCAGACAGCTTTGTTTATCCCGGACACGGCTGGACATATGGATGACACACAAGGAGACGCTAATGATGGACTGGTAAAACGCAGAGAAGAGCCTCCCGAAGCGGCCTCATAGACATGATGGGTCGACTACATACCGACCTGATGAGTCAAGAACGGTTTATGATAAACGGGGTGGATATCAAAGTGAGACTGATCCCGACAAAGAACAGCTTTTGCCTCATCACTTACAGAGCAGCTCCGGATTATCGGACCATCATCACCCACGCCTCGCTGTTTGTCAGAAAAAGCAAGCTGAATCCCGCAGTGTCTCTGGCCCACACCAAAGCCTTGGAAAAAGGCACGGCCAAGTACCCTATAAAGAGAGTCATCATCAAACATTTTTCTATCCCCACAGGAAACCTGAGCGCCGTACAAGACAACCTGTTTTTGAGTCAGACTCCTAACAAGATCGTTGTGGCTTTGGTGGACAGTGTAGCTTCGAACGGTCATTACAACAGGAACCCCTTCAACTTTAAACACCATAATTTGAATTTCCTGGGAATCACTCTGGGCGGAAAACACGTGCCGGCCAAACCTCTGACACCCAATTTCGGTGGAAACCATCCAGCGCGATCTTACCTGACCACTTTGCAGGGTGCGGGTCTCCTTGACAAGGATGCTGGCGGCGGTTTTTCTTTATTGGACTTTCATGGGGGCTACGTCATTTACTGCTTTGATTTGAGTCCCAGCCTGGTAGATGGAGATCAGTTTGAACTTGTGAAATCAGGAGCTCTTCGTCTGGAGTTGAAATTTAACCTCCCCCTCAACCAACCTGTAATGGTGATGGTGTATGGAGAGATGGACGCTATGATCGAAATTGACAAATCTCGGCAAGTGTTGACTGACTTTTCCGTGTGATGAACACCCACAACATTAGTAGTAGTAGGCCTCCTTCGGTTATGACTGACCATGGACAAAGTACATCCGTTCTAATGTCTAGATGGGCTGTCTGCTTGGTCCAAGCAGCGTCGCCTGTGACTGTACAGACCAATGCGAGATGTGTATGCTGATGCTGGTCTGTTGGCTGCCATCCCTTTTCTGCGAACTCGCTTTTCTGCTGCAGCAGCTGACAGTTTGTCCTCACCAATCCGCAGCTGTTTCTTGAGAGTAGTTCTCCAGCTGTTGCGGTCGTCTGCGAGGTCCTCCCAGGACTCAGTGTTGATCTCAAGCGCCTTCATGTCACGCTTGCAAACATCTTTGTATCTCAGCTGTGGGCGGCCAATGTTTCTCTGCCCTGTGGCAAGCTCACCATAAAGGATGTCTTTTGGGATGCGACCATCTTCCATGCGGCGAACGTGGCCCAACCAGCGCAGCCGACGCTGTCTCAGCATGGTATGCATGGTTGGGAGGCCAGCGCAGGTTAAGACTTCGGTGTTGGTCACCTTGTCCTGCCAGGAAATGCCAAGTATGCGCCGTAGGCTTCTCAGGTGGAAGGTATTGAGCCTTTTCTCCTGATGAGCATGCGTGGTCCACGCCTCGCTGCCATACAGCAAGGTGCTGAGGACACAGGCGTTGTATACAGCCATCTTTGTCTTTGTGGTCAGCTTGGGATTTGTCCACACCCTTTGTGTGAGGCGGGCTAGTGTTGTGGCTGCCTTCCCGATCCTCTTGTCGACCTCTGTGTCAAGGGAGAGGCTATCGGTGATGGTGGACCCAAGATATGTGAATTGATGGATGGCTTCAAGCTCGTAGTCATCAATGGTGATGGCTGGTGGAGATGGCGTGTCTTGGCCCAGGACGTTTGTCTTCTTAAGACTGATGATCAGACCAAAATCTTTGCAGGCCTGGGAGAAGCGGTCCATTAGTGACTGCAAGTCCCGCTGAGTATGGGTCACAACTGCGGCATCGTCGGCAAATAACATGTCTCTGATGAGGGCTTCACGGACCTTTGTCCTTGCTCTGAGGCGGGCGAGGTTGAAGAGCCTGCCATCTGATCTGGTCCGCAGGTGGATCCCTTCTTGCGCTGTGCTGAACGCATGCCTCAGGAGGACAGCGAAGAAGATTCCAACGAGGGTTGGGGCCAGGACGCAGCGTACGTCGAAGGGCTTGGAGAGGTTTCCGTTGAACTGCACCATCCCTTTCATGTTTGAGTGGAAGGACTCAATTAGGCTGTGCAGTTTGGGGGGGCAGCCGATTTTTCGGAGAGCCCTGAAAAGGCCATCTCTGCTGACTAGGTCAAAGGCCTTGGTGAGGTCAATGAATGCCACATACAGGTGCATCCGCTGCTCTCTGCACTTCTCCTGGATTTGGCGAAGGGAGAAGACCATGTCTACCGTGGATCTCTCTGCTCGAAAACCACACTGTGATTCCGGGTAGACGCGTTCAGCCAGTTTCTGCAGGCGGATTAGGAGGACCCGAGCATAGACTTTGCCAACAATGCTGAGGAGCGAGATACCTCTGTAGTTGTTGCAGTCGCTCCTTTCGCCCTTGTTTTTGTACAGGGTGACGATCTTGACGTCCCTCATGTCCTGTGGTACAGCTCCCTCATTCCAACACTGACAGAGAACTGCGTGCAAAGGATGCAGAAGAGAAGTCTTGCAGTGCTTGATGAGGTCTGGGGGAATTCCGTCGTTGCCAGATGCCTTCCCTGATGCCAGGCTATCAATGGCCTTGCTGAGTTCGTCCGCAGTTGGCTCTGCGTCAAGTTCTTCCATTACCGGCATGCACTTGATGGCATCGAGGGCTAAGGGGGACACCATGTTCTGTGTGGAGTAGAGGTCGGAGTAGTGTTCCGCCCATCTTTCCATTTGTTGGCTAGGATTGCTGATTACTTCCCCAGTGGAGGATTTGAGGGGGGCGATCTTGCTCTGTGTTGGTCCCAGTGCCTTCTTGATGCCATCATACATTCCTCGGATGTTGCCTCTTTCAGCAGCACTCTGTATCTCTTCGCTGAGCTCTGTCCAGTACTCGTTTGCGCAGCGCCTGGCGTTAAGCTGAATTTTACTTCTGGCAGCCCTGAGGATTTGCAGGTTCTTCTCACTGGGTGACCGCTTATACTTGGTGAGTGCGGCACGCTTGGCCTCAACAGTGGGAGTCATCTCTGATGATTTGGCCTCAAACCAGTCGTGGGACTTCACAGTTTTCTTCCCAAAGGTGACCATAGCAATGCGGTGCATGGTGTCTCGTAGCGTTTCCCATCTCTCAGTGGCAGAGTCTCTGGGCTGCAATGCATCGTATTCTCTCTGAAAGGCCTCTGCGAACTGTTCTACAAGATCTGGCTGAGACATCTTGCTGACGTCAATGCGAGAGTTCCCTTGTTTCTTTGAGCAGTGGAACTTCTTTGGTTGTAGCCTGATCTTGCAACATACCAGAGAGTGGTCTGTGTCGCAGTCTGCGCTGTGATAAGAGCGAGTGTGGAGAACGTTTTTGATAGCGGCACGTCTTACTAGGATCAAATTTAGTTGGTGCCAATGTTTTGAGCGGGGATGCCTCCAGGAGACTTTGTGCTGAGGCTTCGTCTTGAAGGAGTTGGCGATGCACAGTTCATGGCAGGCGCAAAACTCAAGCAGTCGCTGTCCATTCTCATTCATTTTCCCCACTCCAAAGGAACCGAGGCAGAAGGGCCATGAGTCATTGTCTGCACCCACTCTGGCGTTGAAGTCGCCCAGGAGAACAAGTTGTTCTGTCCTGGGGATGTTCCTTATGGTTGATGCAAGATTTTCGTAGAACTCATCCTTGGTGTCTGGAGAGGCGGACAGAGTTGGGGCATAAACGCTGATGAGAGTGACATAGCCTTCGGTGGTGTTGAGGCGGAGAGTCAAGAGTCGTTCTGAACCGCCGCTGCCTGGTTCAATCATGTTCAGCAGGCTGTTCCTTACTGCAAAGCCTACTCCGTGCTCTCTTGGGGCATCAGAACTCTTTCCTTGCCAGAAGAAGGTGTAGTCCCTTTCCTTTAGTGTTCCTGAGTCAGCCAGCCGTGTTTCCTGCAGAGTGGCAATGTCCACATTGAGCCTCTTTAGTTCGCTGTTTATGACGGCGGTTTTTCTGGCGTCGCTGATGTCTTGCAGATCTTGGGAGAGCCCAGGCATCATTGTTCGGACATTCCAACAGCCCAGTTTCACTGCTGATCCTTTTCCTGATCCGTTTCTTGAATTTGAATTTTTCTTTTTCTTTGGTGCGGTAATTAACGACCTGCTTGTCAGATTTTCTCCTAATCTTCATGCACCCAATGAAGAAGGCAGGTCGTGGCGGGACAGCACCTAACTGGCTGGGGGCTGCCCAGCTTAGGTGGGCGGTAGCTGTCCAGTAAAACACGAATTTCTCTCCCACCGTCAAAAGCAACCCCTGGCGTCAGCTCTACGCCAGTTGAGCAATGACTTATCACCGGTATCTGTTGCTTCCCGTGTTGTGCCGACACTAGTGTTAGTAGCGAGGCTGGAGTGTCCTCTCCAGGTCGTAGGTGCAGAGTGTTTGTGGATGAATGGACGGATGTAAGCCTGGGCAGTGTAATATGGAAGAAGGCTGTTGCCCATGCAACTTGTCCCCCCTCTCCACCTCGCTGACAGATCCAAAGGAACAGCAGGGCTGTTACGTTTTGGTGCCAACGCGGCCGCAGGAGCTGCCGGAAAGTGACAAAGTTTGCCATCCAACCGCCTTAGGGGCCCCACACCGGATTTACTGTCAGGGTTTACTCCCTTAGCTAGATGGCCGCGGGTAGCTCTCCAGAGCTGGCGCCCTTTGATGGAACATTATAGCTCTGTTAACTGTCAGTCCTCAGTCTCAGCGGGTGTTTAGAGGCGTCTATCCTAGAAATAAACTCCCTACTCTAGTGTGCCCTAAGGAGAAGAGAAGCGCCTTTATCATCAATACAGACTCTAGTGAGGGACCTGGAGAACAGAATATGTCGATAGTTTTGGCCTCCCACCAAGACACAGAGACATAAAAACATTTATCGTTAACAACAGTAGAACTTATCAGTATAACCAACGTTTATTACAAAATGTGATCAGTTCAGCCTGTGGCTTATACGTAGTGTATTTCGTGTTAATGAAAAGTAAGGGCGTTTCTTTGCGGAGATTGTTATCTCCTTTTCACACGCATAATCTAACTCCCATCTGTATTCTCCAAGTATTTCACCACCAAAATACAAACTCTTCGTGACAGGCTTGACAGGACACCCTGTCAACCATGCCCACCTGACCCTTCCTTCTCTGGCACACCTCTTACTACTTTTACCCCAGTCTCACGAGAAGAAATTCTCAACACAATCAGATCCATGTCGTTCAAAACCTGCGAACTGGATCCTCTTCCAGGTTCTCTCTACTCTGACTGTCTCCCTACTCTCCTCCCATTCATCACTGACATCATCAACACTTCCCTTCAAACTGGAACTGTCCCAGATTCTTTCAAGTCTGCTATTGTTCACCCTCTCCTCAAGAAATACGATTTAGACTCAAATGAACTGAAAAATTACCGGCCTATCTCTAATATCTCTTTCTTGTCAAAACTCATCGAAAAAGTTGTCCTCAACCAGCTGAACTCTCACCTGTCTGCCAACAATCTTCTCAATCCTTTCCAGTCAGCCTACCGCCAGTGCCATAGCACTGAAACTGCCCTGCTACACATTCTCAACAATCTCCTCCTTGCAACTGATACTGGCAAAAAGTCTCTCTCCTCACACTCCTTGATCTGTCTGCAGCCTTTGATACCATTGATCATGGTATTCTCCTTTCTAGACTTCATCATACTTTCGGCATCTCTGACATTGCTCTCTCCTGGTTCACTTCATATCTGTCAAACAGAAAAAAAAACTGTTCTCATTAATGGCACTTACTCTCAACCTGCATGCCTGACCTGTGGTGTTCCACAAGGATCCGTCCTTGGCCCTGTTCTTTTCACTCTTTACACCTCCCCCCTGTCCACCATCATCAACTCCCACTCTATAAAACACCACTTCTACGCTGATGACACCCAACTTCTAGACAGTGACACACCAGACAATATACAGCGCCTCTTGACTCGCACCACTGAGTGTTACTCGGACATTAAGAACTGGATGACGTTCAACAAACTTCAGCTTAATGACGACAAGACAGAAGCTATCCTCATTGGCACCTGTCAGAAACTTTCTCAGCTGCCTCCTCTTTCTCTCCCATTATGTAACACATCAGTCCCAATTTCTGATTCAGCTAAAAACCTTGGTGTCTGCATTGAATCTATCCTCTCCATGAACAACTTTGTTTCTCAAACTGCCAGATCTTGCTACTATAACCTCCATCGTATAAGCCTGATCAGGAAGTATCTCTCTGTCGAAACAACTGCAAAACTCGTTCTCTCCTTCATAATGTCTCGCATTGACTATTGCAATTCACTCCTGTCTGGTCTTCCTGCCTCCACCATTCACATCCTACAGCGCATTCAAAACAATGCTGCACGCCTTGTACTCAAAAAGAAAAAAGCTGACCACATATCTCCTCTCCTGGCACAACTTCACTGGCTCCCTGTATCAAAGCGCATACAGTACAAACTAGACACCATGTGCTATAAAAGCCTCAATAACGCAGCCCCCGATTACCTGTCAAGCCTACTTGAGATCTATGTTCCCTCACGTACCCTCCGCTCTGCCTCCGATCCTCTGACTTTTCGCTTTCCACGCACTAAGCTCAATACCTATGGTCCACGAGCCTTCTCTGTTTCTGGTCCACTTTCCTGGAACAAACTTCCTCTCTCTGTCCGTCAGCAACCTACTTTTGTCTCCTTCAAGTCCGCTCTCAAAACTCACCTTTTCTCCTCTGCATAAAATCCTGACCTCACTCATCCCCCCTCTGTAGCCTGTCTCCACTCGGAGGGGAATCACATTGTAATATATATTTGTATATAATATGCTCTCTATAATTTTCCATTGCTTTTATTCTTTTTCCCCATTTATAGCCATGTGTGAGTGTGTGTATGCGTGTGTGTGCGCGCGTGCGTAAGTGTATGTTCAGCGCTTAGATTTGATTTTTATCGAGATTTTGCGCTATATAAATATTGTAATTATTATTATTATTATTATTAATGATAACCGAGTGTGGTCGTTAGTCCAACGTCTAAAATAGTGAGTTTTTTGATTGGTTGATAGGCCACGGTATAAAAAGAAGGGTACATCTTCAGCTAGGTTTAGTTACACCATGGCCTCACCATCAAGAACGTTGTATCCGTTAGGGGGTTCAGTGTTCGCTACCGTCAAACTCTGGCTCGGTGTTGCGCGGATCTATATACGACACTATCAATTCCCAACAAACACCAAAGGCGGTCGTCTTGTTCCTCTAGAAAATTACCGGCACTGAAGCGGAAGCAGTTTGAAAGACTGATCAAGATGAAGGAGAAAATATTAGTCGAAGTCCAAGAAAAACAACCATGCAACTACGCACCTGCTTCTGACACCATGAAGGACAACAGTAATCCTCACTACCTTCAGCGCCCGGTGGACAGCATTGCCGATAGTCACCAACAAGAAGAAAAACCAGCGGAAAACCTTCGCTACACAACCTTCTACAGTGACACACTGCTGTGAGCCTGTCCTGTGTTGAGCTAAGAAATAACGACTTCAGCTAGTCTTGAAAAAAAAAAAGGAAATCGTAAGTGCACTTGGGGTGGGCTGTTTGTTTAAGAAACGCTGATTCAGGAAGGCTAGTTTTTATGGTCTCTGAAAAACTCATTATCTTTTGGCATGTGTGGTAGATTTATGGGTTATGATACGATCTAAATAACCAACATAGAAGTCATTGAGTTTTAAAAAATCGTTGAGCCAGGAAGGCCAGTTTTTATGGTCTCTGAAAAACTCATTATCTTTTGACATGTGTGGTAGATTTATGGGTTATGGTAGCGTCTAAATGTCTGGCATAGAGAGGTCGTTGAGGTTAAAAAAAATGCTGATTCAGGAACTTAAGTTTTTATGGGGTCTGAAAAACTCATTATCTTTTGACATGTGTAGTAAATCTATGGGTTATGATAAGATCTAAATGTTACTGAAGCAAAACCTATTGGTGATATTTGATTTTTTTAAGAAAAGACAAAAACGCCGACTCAGCAAAAATTCCTGTAATAACAAAACATATTGATACTATCCATATAGACAACCAGAAAGGTCCTTGTTGGTTGTTTCTGTGGTCTGCAATGGTGCATCTTCGACTGTCCTTGTTGGTTGATTTTGCGGTCTTCAAGGTAAGAGAAAAAGTAATGGAAGCATTTCTTCGTAGCATAGAAGAGCAACTCACTGCGCATATCAAAGACCTACGCTTTGAAAAATGCGAAGGGTGCCAAGAGGGGTTCGCGAATCAACTCGGACATCCCTGTTGATGCTAGACTGGGAGGAAACAGTGCATAGATATTTTCCAGAAGCTTTTCAAAGACTTGACAAAAACAAAATCCTGAGAGATCTAAGCCATATCCTAAACTTTAAAATGATAGCCGATTCGACCAGTGATGAGGTGGCCGAGATGTTAGTCGGCCCTCTGTCTACCACTACCAACAACACTCAGTGTTCAGATGTGACCTCTTCAACACAACCCAAGAAACTTTGTTTTTTTGTGTTTGGAGGGGGTGTTTAAGTCTTGACTTAGCCTTTGTTCTTCTTGTTTGTGTGCTGCAGAATGTCCACAAAATATTCAGCGTACGGTGACGAGCTCATCGCTTTGGGTGAAAAGTCGATCTATGTAACTGTGACAGAATGGAAGAACGAGCCGCTTATTCATATCCGCAGATATGCTGCAGTGGGGGAGGAAGAAAAACTGTACCCTACCAGGAAAGGGATCTGTTTAAATCAAATGGAACTAGATGGACTAATTACGGCGATGGACAAAAAAAAAAAAAAAAAAAATGAAAGCGTTGAAAAAAACGATAGCCAAGCGCGAGTGACTTTTGTGGTGTTGTGAAAACCAGTCTTTTGTGAAAATTGTGTTATTTTGGTAATGAAATGATGATTTTTTTCTATTTTTATCTTTTCTTTTTCTTATTTTGTGTATTGCTCAGATTTGGTGTTGTGTTTTTGGTTAAACTTGTGTATATACATAGTTTTTGATTTTACCCAAAACAGAGTGACTTTGTAGTGTTTAAAAACAGTCTTTGTAGCACCTGATCTTTATGTGAAGCGTTAGCTTTTGTTTATTTTAGTATCTGATCAAATGTGCATGTTTTTATTTTATTTTGTGTATCGCTTGCCTTTGTATATTTAGCTTTTTTGGCGCTTTGGTTAAACGTGTGTATATAATATGTATACCACTTTGGAAAGAAGGGGAAAAAAGTCTCTTTTTCCATTTAGTAGGCGCAGGGGGGTGTCGGTTGAGCCTCCGCGCTGGGTGATTTACGCGCAGATAAAATGACACATAAAACAGAAATGGGCAGAAGAGGGAGCGGAGGGAGAGGGAGAGAATGCAATTATATGGTTAGTGACTTTTGAGTGACATCTCTCTTTTAGAGGAAAACTAAAACTTATGTATGTACCTTTTATGTGTGTGTGTGTGTGTGACTATGTATTTACTGGTGTATCGAATAAAAGAATATTTGATAAAACTGACATTGTAATGTGTGTGTGTGTGTGTGTGTGTGTGTGTGTGTGTGTGTGTCCCCGTTCGTGTATCCGGTCTGCTCACCACGCCCCACCTTTTGTCTGTCTGTCTTTCTATTTCTCTCTATGCCTCTCTGTCTCTCTCCGTCTGTCTGTCTGTCTGTCTGTCTCTCTCTCTGTTTTACTGTCTCTGCCTCTCTCTCTCTCTCTCAAACCACGTAATATATCCTCAAGAGTGAAAAAACAAAACAAAATAGACTTCCATCTATCGCCAGGTCAGCGTGACCATCTGCGTGGTAAAGACAATGAAAAGATGTATAACTGAGCGCCAAACCAAAAGACTCATTGTAATCAAACAAGCAGGATTCAGACAACTCCATACCGCAGAAGATCAGCCCATATATCTGTCAAAAGAGATAAGATATTGAACATCATATTCAGAAACAAAAGATGATCCTTGTTACCTGGATAGATCTGCAAAAAGAAACCCAAAAAAACAAACAAACAAACATTTGACAAGGTTCAGATTAAAGGACGTTTTATCAAACTGCAGAGGCCAGAAATTTTTAAATAGAAAATGGAGATAAGACTGAAGCAACGTTCATTGACACAAAGCATAATCTTTCCACCGTAAAGGCTTGTTCTATCCAGTTAAGCGACATCACTATTGTATATTCTTATTCAATCAAGAACCTTGGTGTTGTTCTTGATCCTCACCACTTTGTGCAGAAATTCATCACCCAAACCTGTCAGTCTTTTTACTGTTCGCTGCGACGTTTCAGTTTTGTTTGTCATTACGTCTCAACTTCAATAGCGTCTGAACTTGTGACTTCTTTGATCTTGTCTCGCATCGATTATTGTAACTATCTGCTCTCTGACTTGTCTGCTTCTTCTGTTGCATGCCTCCAGCGTATTCAGAATTCTGCGCCCCGTCTGGTCCTTTGTAAAAACAGGCATGATCATATCACTTCATTGCTTCATTTTCTCCACTGGTTGCCCCTTTCTCAAAAAAGTCCATACAAACTCAATACATTATGCTACAAGCGTATTAATGGTATTGCACCTATCTATCTTCGTGACCACCTCTGAATGTACACCCCCTGCCCAACCTCTCCATTCTGCTTCTGATGCGAGTTGTTTCCAAATTCCTCGATACAGATGTTCTATAGTGGGTTCCTGTTCTTTTCCTGTATGTGGTCCCACTTTTTCTGTGTCTTCTGGTCCACGCAACTAACACGATCTTCCCCTGTCTTATTTGACAGTCACATACTCTGTCTTCCTTCAACTCTAGCTTAAAAAAATACCATTTTGTCCTGCCATGGCGAGAAAAGGACGACTACCATCTTCTGTCCAGACAGCAGCAAGTGGTCCTGATGAGGCTCGGCACCAACCACAACTGGCTTAACACCCATGTAAACTACAAGTTCAAACTGACGTCATTACCAACGTGTCCCTGTAATCACGAGGACCAGACAGTTGAACATGCATTGCAACAATGTCGCCTCTATCAAGTGGAGCGACAAAACGGTTTGGTAAAACGGTCTCAGACGCACGCAGGCAAGGCGACTCTGATCCTGCCAAAACGATACTCGCTGGCACTTTCAAACTATTGGGGAATTCGGAGTACACAAAATCTTTAACAAACATCGTAACGTTCAGTACGTGTCAAACGACAACGCACCTACCTTCATCAACAACCCGCGGTTTGAAAAACTCACAAAACTCGGTGGTGACACTGTAAAAGTAGAAAAACAACAACAACAAAAAACAAAACAAAACAACAACAACAACAACAACAAAACATCGATTGGACTCTTCCCTTGCAGATTGGGTATTTCGTTTATCAATACACCAAACTGCGGATGCTCGAATTTTACTACGATTTCCTAGATAAATACGTCTCGCGGGCAGATTTCAACTACTAAAAATGGTTACCGACTCTCTTTACATGGCTATTAGCGACAATCACTTAAAAGATACGGTTCGCCCAAAACCGCGTCCAAAATTCTTTTCCGAATACGCTCAATGGTTTCCGGGACAGGCTTGTGACACACATGTGGCTGATTATCAGCGTGCACGTACAGCGCAACAAGCATTGAACCCTTCTCTGTGCTCAGACTGCCTTGACCGTGTACGCTATGACAAACGGACCCCTGGACTCTTCAAGACCGAATACACTGGTGACAGTTTCGTGGGGTTATGCTCCAAAACCTACTTTTGTTCTGGGGACAAGGAGACAAATTCAGTTGTAAGGGTATCAATAAACACCTCAACACACTCACCCTTGATACGTACCAACAGGTCTTAGACAAGAGGGAAAGTGGGGCTGAGACTAACACAGGATTTCGCACAGACGGCAAAACCATGTTTACTTACTTTCAAACACGAAAGTCTCTGTCATACTTTTACATCAAACGCATCGTAGCTGCTGATGGGATCTCTACTTTTCCCATTTTGGTTTAGTAACATTCCACAAGATCTGTGATGATTGTGATCATACCATTTCACTCATTCCTTTCTTAAATGACCATTGTGAGCGTATCTGTGATAATATCATTTTACTGTTTACTTCTGTGATACTGTTCCATATTCTCTGTAAATGTTCTAATAGCTCATATTCTCAACGTCGCCATCTTATGACCAATCTCTATGTCTTTTTAATGTTGCCATATACATATATGTTTTATATATCAACATATATATATATATATAATATATATATATATATATATATGCTGGTCCTAAGCCTAGAAAAAAAAAACAGAGGGAAAAGACAATAACTTTCAACTTTCTCTGCACCTTTCAAACCATTTCCATAATACTGTTCCATTTTCTGTCAAAGCTTTATCTGACATGACCCACTGACCTAGTGACAGTGAGCTCACCCATTCATTTCTGAGCTCATGACCCACTGACCTAGTGACAGCCTCTCGTGACCTACTGACCTGACCTCCAGACCTACTGACAGCATCTTGTGACCCACTGACATCACCTACTGACCTGACCTCATGACCTAGTGACAGCCTCTTGTGACCTACTGACCTGATCTCATGACCTACTGACCCATCCCCATCTCCACGATCCAGATCCCTATGGGGGATGAGAGGCCCCTGACTATACTACTGACAGAGATTGCCACTCAAGAATCTATGACAATTATCACTTGTCTCACCTGTCAGTGTCACTGGGTTCAGTGTTGGCCGCTGCACTCGATGACACCGCCACTCTATTCCAAATAGCTCTGTCTTGACTTTTGTGGACAATTTCTTGAATATTTAGGCCATTGATTTTCTCGATGTATTAGGATGGAAATCTGCCGTTCTTCCCTTTTGCTTCTGTTTGTCCTTGAAAAATGGTTGCCATGAAGTTTGTGGTCTTGCAACGTGACACATGGCGAATGTATTTTAGTCTTCTCTTGTTGATGCCTGCAAGTAGTTTTCTGGTGGTATTATCAACCACAACGTACAGAACGTGTACACGAGACTCAAACTAGACATACAGGTGGTTGGACATAATTAATTATACATGATCAGGAGAATCATAATCACAACGTGTATGCATGGGTGTCCTGAAGACAACTCCGGTTTTCTCAGCATGACTGACCGTTGAAAGTGAAAAACCTCAGTAATGAAATCATAGACTAGTTGTTAGTGGAACTGACTGTGAAGAAAATATACAGCAACAAGGTACATAGAGTGGAACAGCACACATGAAGCAGACAAATGAGCATAACTCCACAGGAAAGAAAATATGCAACCTTTGTTCAAGAACGCTTGTACGAAAACTGAATGTTTAAAAGCCATGTTTACAAACCACACGGGTGAGTGACCACAGTGGACAAGAAATGATCAATGAATCTGAGAGGGCGGGAGGGTGGGCACTGAAGGATGGAGGGAGAGACTAGGCTTGACCACATGCTGTCAAAGTTGGCACAAACTTCGCGAGAACTGGACACTAGCATACTGATGAAATCATAGACATCGGATCAGAGACAGGCAAGTAGCCCTGTGGCTGTCTGTGACATGGTTGCTTTATGTTACCTATGAACTATTACCTACGAAAAAACTTGTCTGGATATTATATCGACATATAAAGACGTCAGCTAATCTACGAGAAGGGACTCTGTGCTGAACTGAACATATACAATGAAATCCCTAACAGCTAATCCATGTGTTACTTCACTATTTATATCCATGTTCCCGCCGATCAGGCAGTAGGCCTACCTTGTCTGTCAACTTGTGCTGTGTGGCAATGCCGAAAGTTGTGTTCAAAACACCAACGCATCTAAGTTCTCGGCTGTCTCTGACCTTTACACTCTCCGACTTTCACTATGATTCTATCTAGAACTTTTAGGAATGGAGATACTCGAAGGCTGCGATTTTTGAGGTAAAGGGGAAAGACTGCAACTCCACCATGTATCGTAAGAAGGTATTTGGGATGTATATAAGGAATTGAGGATGTTTATGAAGGATAGTTTCTCTACTTGGAAATCACGCACACAACAAGGAATGAGAGAGAGACGAGCAGAAAATGCACTAACCACACAAGACAAGGATTGTCAAAAGTAGTCCACACATGGAATGATAAATACAACACATTTATTTAATTGATCAACTTCAACGTAAGACATAATTCACCGTTCCTACTGGCCCAAGTTCTAACTCTCTAAGACCCTAAAACGCACAACGAACCTTCACTATCTACATGTTACTAGAATACTGAACATTTCTATCTGTCCAACTCCATTCTCTCTCTGTTTCATGAAAAGTAAAACATGCTTCTAACTTCTAACCCTAACCTTAACACCTAACAAAAGTACGAAATGAAACGTGGGTCACATACTTCTGAGGTAGCTTGGAAGCTGGTTTCCCCTAGACAACAACAACAAGAAGACTACTTGCTTTTATAGAAGGGGGAATCAGGTAAGGACGCTTTCTTCCCAGATTTGCGAGCTTGCCTTTTCTGTTTGGCTGGATCCATAACTTCCTCGTTGATGTAGGGTTTACTTGGTTTTCTTTTCTTTTCCTGCCTAACTTTTCTTCTGCTACTTCAATGTAGGTCTTTTTCATATCTGCCCAAATTTCTTCTGGACACCGTTCATTTAATGTCCAGTCCTGAATTAAAGCCTCGAAACGATTGTTGACTTCGAACTCAAAATCAGATGCAATGTTATCATTTTTCAATTTCCCTAGATCAAACGTAGGGGCCAGCTTGATTTTTTGTTTATAAGCTTTGATTCTAACCTTTGCTGTGACTAGGTGGTAACTGCTTTCACAATCAGGTCCCGGTTTTCTTTTGGAGCTTAGAACAGTAGTTCTCCATGCCCTGTCTATAATGATGTACTCTATTTGATTTCTGATTTTGTTTTCTTATTATCAGTGTCTATTTTTTTCAAGTTTCCGTGTATATCGTCTGCGATAAAGAGGGTATTAGTGATGTCCAATTTGTTGGCCTGGCAGAAAGATGCTAACATGTCTCCTCTTTCACTGCGTTTTCCCAGCACGTAAGGTCCTATTCCACACTCTCTGTCCTCACGTTTGCCCATTTTGGCATTCATGTCTCCCATTATTATGCAAACTTCTCTTCTAAGTATATTGTCCTTTGCATTTTGACAATAATAATACTAATAAAAATAGCAATAACAAGAACAACAAACAAACAAACAAAAAAACAAACAAACAAAAAACAAACAAACAAAACCCACCAAAAGAAACAATCCGCACAAGTCAGACCACTACTATGAAGATTGTTTGTTCTTGTTTTTATTGTCGTTGTAATTGTTGGTATTTTTGTTCTCATTATTATTCTCAAACTGCAAAGGGCAAAATACCCAGAGGAGAAATTTTCTCAATAGTTCGCCACTTACACAGCAAAAAAAATTGGTCTGTGCCTTTTAACTACAAGGAATAATGCAATTCTCTCTTTTCTAGTTGCCCACAGCATATTTGTGATCCGTTCTGACGAAAGGTACAATAAGTCGGGCGAGGCCTTTTACTGCTGTGGGCTGAAAACTCTGAACAGGGACACATTTGTCAATTTTGAGTTTTCTGCATTTTCATGCCCTGTAACCACTTTTACACCATGTCCTAACACAATAAAGTCAAATTCAATCGATAAGTGTCATTGTTTTGTGTTTCAATGTATGGTAAGTGCTACTATCTCCTCTGAAAATATTCACAAGTTCCATAACATTTTGGTGATTAAAGTACGCTTTTCTTAAATTTATTTTTCTTTTTGTTGTTTTGGATGGATGAACAATTAAGTAAACAAGAGAAGTATGATTTGGTTGATGTTTAGGCGTTTGTTGCTAAGGAGTTTCTGACTATACCCTTTCAATTCAGACCTATTCACTTCAACACTGTTTTTCTCAAAATGGCTAACTTGACCCCTCTCATCTTTGAAAGCCCATAACTTTTTTGTTTTTGTAGCCTGAAACTCAACTTTAGTACAGTTTCAAAGCTGAGATTCTAAACTTTATAGTGATACCAAAATCTAAAAATGCCTAAACTGAGACTTATTGTGCTTTTTGTGAGAATGGGTCATATTTCAGCACAACACTGTCCCTAAACTGCTCCAGTTATCATCACATAAACGCTTAGTCTGCGTTCCTTCTGTGTAGACTTAAAACTTTCGGCTAACATTCATTGTCTTCCTTGTTCGCCAAGGGGCTTCTCTCAGATAGGCGTCATCTGGAGTTTTGCCCTTTTTTTAAGAGAGCTCTAGAAAGTTATCTCTTAAAACAATACTATTACTAGTAGTAATCTCACCTCTTTGTCCTTTTTTGCCCTCCTTTCCGTATTGGACTCCTACGACTGGTTGTGTGAGATACTGCTGTTTACATATGTCGCACTGAGCTGTCTGCAAGCCTGCATCGGTGTATGTGTGTGTGTGTTAACCCTTTAAGGGGGCAGACCTACCCAGATTTGGGTACCAAGATTGTGATGTGCAGTGTTTCAGTTCTCATTAATCAATCACCATGATATTTGGCAAGAAGATACCTCAGACAGTATTCTTTGGATTGAATATCTTTGTTGGGGTCTGTGAGTTATGAAACGTTGACAAAAATTAATTAATTAAAAAATGTTCTCGCAAAAATGAAAAAAACATAGTACATACTGTGACATTTATAACTACACATGTATTCATGTTAGGAATTTGATGTTTAGTGAGCAAACACATCTGTATAGTATGTATGGCATGTAGTAAAATCTTAGCTCTATTATCATTATTTTCTGTACAATCATCACACCAATTTTTAGAATAATTTTAATAAAAAAAATGATAATACGACTTTTGATAAAAATGTTTCTTTCGAGCAGAACTGCAAGATTTTACTACCGGCTATAGGTACCTGTCCCTGCTATATGTGTGTGCCAAATATCAAGGAAATCGGTTGAAAACTTTTGAACATATTATGTGTGATGTATACATCAGGGTAGGTCTGCCCCCTTAACTCCGCGTGCTTTCCACCAGCATCCTGTATTGCCACCCTTGCTAGCAACCTTCCATTCCCTCACCCTATCCATCAGCTTCCTGCAGGAAGTTGGTGAATAGGGTGAGGGAATCAAAGGATTAAGTTTTTGCAGTTGGTGGATAGGGTGCAGGAGTCAAAGGGTTAAAGTGCGTGTTTACCTTCTGCTCACCTATGGCTGTATCTGTGTTGTGTGTGTGTGTGGGTGTATGCCTACGCGTTCATATAGAAGCATTTTCATATTACACGTGTGCGAAAGTTTTGTTTTGTTATCTTGTTTTATATTACATCATACTTATATTTTTGATTTTATGTTGGCATATGTACTTCTGTATAAAATGTTCTGTTAACTTCAAAGCGCTTAGGAGCTTAATTCCTGGGATGCTGAACTACAAAAATCTTTTTGTAATTTCGTTTTTTCTTAAATACACAGTTCAAAATAGTATATCAATAGCATATCAATGATCATTTAAGTTTACTGGTCATCAATACAGTATAGTCAAAATTCCAAAACAGTTCGTGAAATTAACAAATAAACAATGAAGACACATATTTCAAAAGTCAGTTGTACATAGTTTAGACACATTTATTTCTGTCATATAAATAATGGAGAATTAAATGATTAAATCGGAAATACATGCACATTTACAGGCATTACTGATAAATAACAATAAAGACTGAGGCAGGTGAGAAGTGGTTTGTAAAAAGAATGTTGAGAGTTCCATGGACAGCAAAGAAAACAAACGAGACAGTCTTGATGGAGGCAGACACAAGAAGATCATTGATAAGGAAGATTAGGAAAAGACAGGCGACATTTATAGGCCATTTTATGAGGAAAGGGGAATTGGAACACCTGGCCACCACAGGAAAGGTGGAGGGAAAGACAGCACCAGATAGAACCAGGGAGAAAATATTGGACGGACTTGCAGGGTGGCTGAGTGCAGACAGGGTGGAAGATGTGCTTGCGGCAACAAGGAATAGACACATATGGAGGGCCATGATCGCCAACGCCATGTGGCAGGGCACTTGATGATGATGATGATATATCAGTCTTAGATTATCCTCTAAATACTTGTTAGAAACTAAATCAGATTGGTTTTCATTGATCAGTTGCGGCAAAACACTAACAATGCGTTTAGCAAAGTAGGCTAACCCAAGCTTATATATTAAACTAACAATGATGTAAACCTACGGTTTTTAATGTTATCTCTCGTTTGATCGCGTTTTGATATTGCAAGTAATGATTCATTCTCCACCATAAAATCCAGCATTTACTGCTGTAGAACCAATATTGTTGGCATAATTGTGTTTCAAAGCAAATTAAAGCTTGTTTCCCGGGATGTTGCGCAGTAAAAATCTTCATTATTATTATAGTAATTGTTATTATCATTGTTATTAATATCATCATTATTATCATCATCATCATCATCATCATCGTCGTCGTCGTCGTCGTCGTCGTCATTATCATCATCATCATCATCATCATCATCATCATCATCATCATCATCATCATCATCATCATCATCATCATCATCACCATCATCATCATCGTCGTCGTCGTCGTCGTCGTCGTCGTCGTCGTCGTCGTTGTCATCATCATCATCATAACGAAGCTTATAATTTTCATTTTTCATAACGCGTTTTTTGTTTTAACCTTATCCATAGATTTTTTTCTCTGTCTTCAATCTATTGCTTCATCTCTCTTTGTGCTCCTCATTTGGTCTTAACTCTTCCATATCATCAGCCCTATGTTGCCCATCTCTTTACTATACTTCAGTGTTCAGTCGTTTGTGAGCATCCTCCAGCTTCTGGACATCTAGTTCCCCTCTCTCCACAGTCAGTTCTTCTTTCTGAATGTCAAAATCAGTCTTTTCCCTTTCTTCTTCTGTTAGGAGTGTGTGTGTGTGTGTGTGTGTGTGTGTGTGTGTGTGTGTGTGTGTGTGTGTGTGTGTGTGTGTGTGTGTATATGTCTGTGTGTCTGTGTGTGTGAGTGTGTGTGTGTGTGTATATGTCTGTGTGTCTGTGTGTGTGAGTGTATGTGTGTGTCTGTGTGTCTGTGTGTCTGTGTCTGTGTATGTGTGTGTGTGTGTATGTGTGTGCGCGTGTTTCTGTGTCTGTGTGTCGGTGTCTGTGCTCTCTCTCTCTCTCTCTCTCTCCCTCCTCTCTCTCTCTCTCTCTCTCCCTCTCTGTGTTTTATCTAGCATTCTAACAAATTCCAATTTCAGTTCCTGCCTAACGTCTTCTGCAGGAGTGACGACGACGATGATGATGACGATGATGATGATGATGATGATATTAATAGAACTGAACTGAAATCGAGATATTGCACTAGAGGGATTCAGAATGAGAAGTCGCACAGTTCCATATGTTGTCCACCCAAATCTGCGAAACATACCTTTTGAGCCTGCGCATATCCCTGTGCTGGAGCTAGAACGGATTGTTACTTTTTTTTTTATTATTGTTATTTTTGTTTAAAGCCCAGCCGACTGTGTAGAGCCATATCAGGGCTATAACCGTTTCAAAACATTCACAATATTTTAACAGGGAGGAAAAATGGAAAAGAAAATTAAGTAAAACATATCGATGTATTCGCCCACATAATCTAAGGACATGCCCCTGGTGTTGACCACTCCGTCCAATTTATCGCGCACGGGATACAATTTTTAAGGACACTTAAACATACACGAAAAACGGGCGTAAATTACCTAAAATTGCTTCCGCATATCTCATTTCCCTAGAGCCAAGAATGCACTTAATATATGTACTCAAATATCAGTCCTAAGAGGAAAGTAAGTACGATTTTATCGAACACATACAGGTGACTGGACCAACAAGGCAGAAACTGATAGTAAGAAATGACAGACAGCAAAGGAATAAGGAAGAAACAAAGAGAGTGACAGAAAAAAAGAATTTCTAGCACAGAATTTCCAGAGATGGGGATACTATTTATACTGAAACAGCCCCTGGCATCCCACGGGGGAGGGGGGGGGGAGAGGGGGGCTAGAACATATAGGAAGAAAAAATAGCACACTTGGAAGGGCATCAATCAAAGAGGACCGCTTTTTAAAAAAAAAGTAAACGGTACAGTGGGTGGAGCACGAATGGAATTGTCCAAGCGTCGTGAACTTCTTCTGACCAATTTTACATTTCAAATTGTTTTCCACAAGCTTCTTTCCGAAGTTACTGCAGTGCTTTTTTTTTTATTTTACTTTTGTTTTTATTCGTTTTTTGCTTCACAACAAATGGACATCTAACACACAACGTGGCAGCGAAAAATGACAAACAAACAAAAACACTATACACATATGAAAAGACAGTGTTGACGTATGAACTCCATATTGCATACAGAATATACATAATGGTATTTGATACACTTGAAGTTTAAAAATGAATATCAAGATCTAAACACGTGTCAACATTTCCCCTACGAACCCGTTTCACAAACCACATTCTTTTGCTGAACGATAATCAAGCATCAACAAACAAGGTGATAACTGCAGTTATTGCAAAGTTAGTGTTAGAGAGTGAAAGGGTTTACTAACTTTAAAAATGACTTCTTTGGGCACTTGGGGCCCCAGGACTGCAAAAAGGTACTGGGTAAGGCAATGAAATGAATAATTCAGTTAAAATCAGTGGACAAGGTCATAGAGGGTGACAAGATGACGAAAAGAGTCAGAAGCCATGAAAGAAAAAGAAAAAAACACGTAAAAAGAATCAGAACGCGTATTTAATACAACCAGACAAGACAGGCGCAAAATTTCGACCAACTGGCCTTTGTCAAGCGTAGACGTAAGATCACAAACGAACAAACACCAAATACAAAAATTAGGAGTAAATAAAAGATTCAGAGTTAAAGCCAGTGGACAAGGTCATGGAGGGTGAAAAGTTGATGACAAGGTGATGAAAAGATTCAGTTAAAGCCAGTGGACAAAATAATCGGGGGGGGGGGGGGGGGTTGACAAGGTGACGAAAAAATTCAGAGTTAAAGCCAGTGGACAAGGTCATCATCATCATCAGCAGCTGCATCATCAAGTGCTCTGCCACATGGTGTTGGCGATCATGGCCCTCCATATGCATCTGTCCCTTGTTGCCACAAGCACATCTTCTACCCTCTGTGTCCTCAGCCACCCTGCAAGTCCGTCCAATATTTTTTCCCTGGGTCTACCTGGTGTTCTCTTTCACCCCGGCTTTTCTGTTGTGACGAGGTGCTGTAATTCCCCTTTCCCCATAAAATGGCCTATAAAATGGACAAGGTCATGGTGGGTAACAAGATGACAAAAAGATTCAGTTATAGCCAGTGGACAAGGTCATGGGGTGGGGGGTGGGGTGAAAAGGTTATGAGTTCAGGTTGTAACCACCCACAGCTGCAGAGCGTTTTATGGATGACTGACTACACAGTTGGAATTGTTTGATCCAAAGATCTAGCGTCCACACC
>JAPXFY010000023.1:62368297-62393297 GCA_030674185.1 Monoplex corrugatus
CTCGACTTTTCAAGATGGCAGACGACGAATCACAACCAGGCCCAAGCTCGGGAAAAAGAAAGCGTACACCCAAGGATTTTCGGATTTTCACTGGAAAGATCCTAATGTAGTTTTAGAAATGATGGAAGATACAGAATTTCTCAAGATGTATGGCGAAGCATCGTCAGATAATTCTCTGGACGAGGAAGATGAAGGCGATGAAGTGCGGCGTGTCGGTGCCGACGTCAACATCGCTCCGATTGTGCGAGCGAACGCTGACAGAGAAGAAAGAGCAGAACTAGAAACAGAATTTGAGGATATAGATGACCCAGACCACCAGCAAGGTGACGGACAGTCCAGTGAATCAAGTGAAATGAGGGAAAATGAAGAAGAGATACAAGAACCGACGTGGGAGAGCACCGACAATGACAACTCGGCGAGCTACGCCCAACACACGAACACACGCCTTCACGTGGTCAACGATTGGTCTGCAGTGCGAGCGAGAGGACGGGGCAGAGACTGACGTCATAACCTATATACTACACGTCATTATTGAAGGGCCAGGAACGTTTTTTGAGTCAATTTTTGAAAGGAGAAATAACCTATTTTCTCTTACTCTTTTCTCCAATTCGTTGCCGTAACTGAATGGATAAGAGCTCAGACAACATTGCAGTTTCCTTTTGGCACGTGTTTGGGGATTTGCCGATTTGCAATGGGCGGCCCAAGGAAGACAATTTCCACACGAAATTGTCGAATCTTCAGCAGGGTCTCTCTGACGACGCAGGCAAGGTAGCGACAAAATTCGCTTTGCACGTGCAAGGCAAGCCCTTTTTGAACACTACTCCAGCCAAAGTTGCCCGCAGACGAGGATAAAAAGGACCCGTTCTTGGTTCGTTTTAACCATGCTTGCAAGACGACGGATGACGGATGAGCAGCGGGGGAGAGCCCTCGCTCTGCTTGATGAAGGCCTAGCGCAGCGGGAAGTTGCTAGACGACTTGAAGTGTCGCATTCCACAATCCAGAGACTGCTGGAGCGCTTCAATGAGACTGGAGCAGTCCAGGAAAGGCGTCACACGGGTCGACCCAGAGTAACGACAAGACAGCAAGACCGCTACCTTGCCCTCTCCATCCTGAGGGAAAGGGCATCCACTGCGGTGACCTTGAGGGGTCAGCTGAGGGACGCAACAGGTGCTAACATCAGCTGCAGCACGGTGACAAGACGGCTACATGAGGCAAACTTGAGGTCACGGAGACCGGCCGTCCGACCCGTGCTGTCACGGGTCAACAGAGTGCGCCACATGACCTGGGCCAGGGAGCACGTGACCTGGACAAGGCAACAGTGGGCCCGGGTCTTGTTTTAGGATGAGTCCAGGTTCACCCTGACCTTTAACGATGGCCGGGCTCGGGTGTGGCGACGTCAAGGGGAGAGGTTCGCTGACGCCACTGTCCAAGAGCATAACCGGTACGGCGGCGGGTCGGTGATGGTGTGGGGTGGCATGAGCCATGGTACCCGGACCCCCCTGCTCCCCATTGACGGCATCCTGAACGGGGTCCGGTACCGGGACGAGGTTCTGGCGGCCGTGGCACTGCCTGCGCTTGTGGACCTTGGTCAAGGCGCCATCTTCCAGGACGACAATGCACCTGCGCATCGAGCACGCCTTGTGACCGACTTCCTGGAGCAGCATGAAGTCGTCCGTATGGCCTGGCCAGCGTGCTCACCTGACCTGAACCCAATTGAACACCTCTGGGATGTGCTCGGGAGGCGCATCAGGGACAACCACCCACCACCGGGCACCCTGGCCAGGCTGGTCGACATCCTGCAGATCGAGTGGGCGGCCATCCCTCAGGACACACTCCGTACCCTTGTGGGGTCGATGCATCGGCGCTGTGAAGCATGCATCCAGGCTCGGGGCGGACACACGCGATATTGAAAACAGATTGGCCAAATCTGACACTTTCTGTTTTTTGAAAAGGGGGGGATGTTCCTTTAAATGCATGTGCTGTTCACTAATGGGTCATTGTGCTAATTTCTTTTTCCAAAACAGGTGTGGAAATGATGAATATAAAACATAGAATCAATTCTAAACATTGTCAATTATTTCAACTTAAAATTAGAGAGGAAGGAAGAAGTGGCCCTTAAATTATGATTAGGAGTATATTGTCTTGTGCTGTGGCCAACTTCGCTGACTGACGGTTAGGTTGTGTGCGCGTGTAATCTGCCCAGTTTGAAGTGGGCGTGGCAGTGTGTGTGTGTGTGTGTGTGTGTGTGTGTGTGTGTGTGTGTGTGTGTGTGTGTGTGTGTGTGTGTGTGTGTGATACAAATACTAGTAATAGGTACTGATTGTACTTAGGTGTATGTGTGGTGTGTGTGTGTGCATTTCTCTCTCTCTCTCTCTCTCTCTCTCTCTGTCTCTGTCTCTCGTGTGTTTGTGAGTGTGTGTGTGTGTGTGTGTGTGTGTGTGTGTGAGAGAGAGAGAGAGAGAGAGAGAGTGTGTGTGTGTGTGTGTGTGTGTGTGTGTTTGTGTGTGTGTGTGTGTGTGTTTCATGCTTACATCTAGGACTTTTAGGTGTTACAACAGGCATGCTGTGACACAAAATCACAAAATGCAAGGGAAAAAAAAAATTTTTCAACTTCATAGGCCATGTGCTATAAAAACATTAGATAAAATAAAGTTACAACTATCATAAATGAAAAGTGTTCAATTCCCTTTCAGAAAACCATAGGTTTTATATACTTTCCTTCAGTAGTTTTTATGCTAGAATTTTTTGTTAATTATTACCCTCCATAGCCAAAAAAACCTTGGCCAATAGTTTCACCGAGCAAAAAATATTCATGGCATTGAAAAGGTTAAAAATCCTCTTCTTAAGGGGGCAGACCTATCCAGATTTGGGTACCAAGATTGTGATGTTCAGTGTTTCAGTTCTAATTAACCAATCACCATATTTGGCAAGAAGATACCTCAGACAGTAGTATTCTTTGGATTGAATATCTTTGTTGGGGTCTGTGAGTTATGAAAAGTTGACAAAAATGTATTAATTAAAAGATGTTCTCGCGAAAATGAAAAAAATATAGTACATACTGTGACAATTATAACTACACATATATTCATGTTACGAATTTGATATTTAGTGAGCAAACACATCTGTATAGTATGTATGGCATGTAGTAAAATCTTAGCTCTACTATCATTATTTTCTGTACAATCATCACACCAATTTTTATAATAATTTTAATTAAAAAAATTATAATACAACTTTTGATAAAAATGTTTCTTTCAAGCAGAACTGCAAGATTTTACTACCGGCTATAGGTACCTGTCCCTGCTATATGTGTGCCAAATATCAAGGAAATCTGATGAAAACTTTTGAACATATTATGTGTGATGTATACATCAGGGTAGGTCTGGGTAGGTCTGCCCCCTTAACAAACTGCACGTCCTTCACAGACAGGTTATAATCGCCTGCAAACAGACTTACTAGACCTATTCCCAAAGAACTGCCAAAACTAACAAAACTGTGCCGTTAACGGTGCAGCAGATTCCTGCCCATTGTAGCATTTGGGAAAACGAGCAGGCAGACTCTCTGGCAAAGGCAAAAAGCAGACTACAACAGCAGCACCGCTCCTTCTCCTTCAGAGAGGCGAAGACCATCACGAAACGAAACTACCACCAAGAACATAACAGAAATGAATAGATTCCATCCATATACCTTGAGAGACAACAGCAAACCACAACCTTACCTGTGAACCAGTCACCTTGGTGTAGTGGTAAACGCAAGGGACTACCGACTGGAAGGTTGTGGGTTCTAATCCCCATCAGTCCCTTTAAAACTATATCATTGTGGGATTTTTCGGCTCTAACCGGCTCCTAGCCAGAGTTGGGCATGCTATGGGCTCATTGGGAAGAATGGGACCACACAGTCGAGCCTCATCCCGCAGATGTCTGTATCTCTCGGGCCTGGTTGATGCCAGGATATATTACGATAGTAAGCGTAGAGTACAGCCCTGTCACGCAGTCTCAGCCATAGATGGAACTTCATAGCATCATGATTATCATCTTCACCAACATCATCATCATTGCATTGTTAAAAAAATAAGAAAAATAAAAAAGCAGCTGTGCCAGCTTCAGCGGCCATTAATTATGGCGTAGAAATCGGGACTAAAAAAAAGGTGAGCACAAAGGTAGCTTCCCTAAGTGCGATGATCATACGAAATAACTAAAAAAAGCCTTACACGCGATGACTGGACACAGCAGTCTACCCCAACATACATGCCGCAAGGGGCGGTCCCACATGGATGAGTGCCCATGCCAGACAGGACTACAGTCTCTAGATCACGCTTTACAGTTCTGCCCACTGTCGAACAGGGAAAGAACTGAGCAGTACAACAACTCTTCAACAGCAGCTCTGGGGTAACAAAGAAGGCTTAATCCTTTTCGTACCAAGAAAATAGGTCACTGTACTAACTTATTGACCAAGTAATGTTAGGAGATGACTTTAGAAACACTCAAATTATGCATGTTTTTTTGCCATTTTTGCCGCTTCAAACATCGTGTAAATGCAGAAAGGAAAGGAAATAGTATATTCCCTTTGCCGGAAAAGGATTACGTCAGCAATGCGGTAATTTTCTATTTATATATTTGAAACTGAAACTACGGTTCAGGGCACGAAATCCTCGTGACGCGGTCCACGGAGAGAGAAAGCTGAGTCACGAGGATCTCGTGACGCGGTATGGAATGTGTTAATGAAACGTCAACCTTCATCCAGACCACGGGATTGACTATCTGAGGCGTAACCATGCTCAAACGAATAAAAAGAAAAGCACACTTCCAAACTCGAGCAGGACCAAGTAGCTCAGTTGGTTTGAGCGTCGGATGTACAAACTAACAGTTGTGGGTTCGAATCCTGGGATGCGCTACATTAAAACTGTCCTTCTCACCATCCCATTTTAACATCACTGTTGTTCTGGTGGTGTCGGTATAGAATTAGATAGGTCCCACTTCCCCCACTTCCCTGGGATGGTTATCCCCGTCGGCCATATCACCTGAAGTGGGTGTCAATGTAAAACTGAACCAAATCAAAAAACAAACTCGAGTCAAACAGTAGTCTGCCTGTGGTGAATAAAGTCGTGTTCCTTAAATTCTTTGATATAACAACTTTTCGCCACAAATAAATCACACAAGGGGTATCTGAGTGAGGCAATATAATTAATGATATAAGTGATTATAGTTTTTATTATGATGTGCATATTTATCACACAAAGGGTATCTGAGTGAGGCAATATAATTAATAATATAAGTGATTATAGTGTTTATTATGATGTGCATATTTATCACACAAAGGGTATCTGAGTGAGGCAATATAATTAATAATATAAGTGATTATAGTGTTTATTATGATGTGCATATTTATCACACAAAGGGTATCTGAGTGAGGCAATATAATTAATAATATAAGTGATTATAGTGTTTATTATGATGTGCACGATTATCACACAAGGGGTATCTGAGTGAGGCAATATAATTAATAATATAAGCAATTACAGTTTTTATTATGATGCGCACTTTTATTCATCTTTTCAAAAATTGATTAATTGAAAAGATCAAACAGGTGTTCCTAAGAAAAAAGCTGTAATAGGTCAGGAACGGACGTTACAGCTTTAAACGAAGGGCACGTAACACTTCGTAATGTTTCATATTTTCTTTCACGCATTTCTCCACAACCTCTCTTTTCTTTGGATGCATGGTGTCATCAGTATCCTCCACTCTATTGCTTCCTCCACGACGCTGTTCAATTCTGGACGTAGTGAGGATTTTGGAAAACCACTCTGGTCCCCAGCGAGAGACACTGAAAATGGATTCAGCTTCTTCTTCTGATATGGGTTTCCAGTTGACCATTGAATCACAGAACTCCAGTCCCACTTCCCTGCAGTAAGCCCGCAACATTCCTTCTGTGGACACATGCACACACACACACACACACACACACACACACACACACACACACACACACACACACACCACACACACACTCACACACACACACTACATACACACACACAACCACACACAACACACACAACACACACAGAAGACGCACACACACACAACACCACACAACACACACACTACAGACACACACACACGCACACACACACACACGCAACACACACACACACACACACCGCCATACACACAGAGACGCACCGCACACACACACACACACGCACGCACACACAAACATACACACACGCACGCACAAACATACACTCACAGACGCACGCACACACACACACACGCACACAGGCACACACGTACACACACCACACACGCACCACACATACAGGCACACACGTACACACACCACACACGCACCACACACACACACACACACACACACACACACACACACACACACACACACACACACACACACACATACCAGAAATGAGAAATGAGATAAAAACATAAGTTTCAAATTATCTGGTAACATACTTGTTTTTCACAACGTTTTAAAATCTTAACCAAGACAGTTAAACATGATCAGTTCCAAATGTTAGTGAGAGAGAGGAGAGAGAGAGAAAGAGAGAGAGAGAGAGGAGAGAGGCCGGGAGAGAGAGAAGAGAGAGAGAGAGAGGAGAGAGAGAAGGAACCGGGAAGATTTCAACTATGTTTGTAGGTTTTTTTCTTTAAACTGTATAGAATACTCCTGGAAAAGATGGTTTTAACGATTTTTCTCAGTCTGACACAGAGAGTAAATCATGGATACAAAATGCTTGAACAAAAGAAAACTCGCATCGTGATCTTCCAGAAAAGTGAAACACACACACACACACACACACACACACACACACACACACACACACACACGTACACACACACACACACGTACACACACACACACACGTACACACACACACACACACACACATACACGCACACATACACACACACACACACACATAAAATATCCACATTAAACTATCACAGCATGTAACACATGCTTAATCTCGTGTGTAAAACAGACTATTATAAAGGCAAATATGTACATCTCTACCGAACACGCATGCACATACACACACACACACACACACACACACACACACACACACACACACACACACACACACACACACACACACACACACACACGCGCGCGCGCGCGCGCGCGCGCGCGCGCTCGCGTGCGGTACCACTGCCGCCCAGTATATTAAATCCCAGAAACAAATTACTCAAGAAATCAGCCATCAATCTTTGCAAATGCCTTTGTACACTCCTTGTGCACACAAATGTGCATGCACGTGCGCGTGCGCACACACACACACATAAACATACATACCTAGGACGCACGCACGCACACACATAGATTCCTCAAGATCATATTTATGGAGAAGAAATAGGGGTGTGGTGAGGGGGGGGGGGAGCTGGGAGGAAGGGGAGACGAAAAATCAATTGAACCTGGATTGTCCAAGACGTCTTCAGCATCGAGAACAACAACTCTGCGCCCCATTTGCTGAAGCTGCCGTAACACACGCACCTGTGCTCCATACCCGATGTTCATCCGTGCTGTAACAGGTAAACATGTCATTTTCAGTTTCAGTTTCCCAAGATGACGTCTCTACGCTCGGAACAAATTCCATAGGCAATAACGTCACAGGTGCCATGTTTATGGGGATCATGGCACGAGCCTTAAGCCTGACATAACCTATGAGCTGGCCAGGTCCTGAGGCCCTACCTAGCCTTATGTTTTATCTTAGTCGGTATCATCGTGGTTTAAGTTTCTGAAGAGAGTGATTGAGTGTTTGTGATACTTAGAAGGAGTGAGTTCCATAGTAGCACATCAGAAAATGATAAACTACTTTCATATATGCCATGTCTTGAACGGATAATTTTGAATTGATTTTGTCTTGAACTTGAGTGTGATCGCACTTGTTAGTAAAACAAATTAAAACGATATTGTGGGACGCTCTTCTATGGTACTTTATTCCTTGCACTCCCGCACCCTATCCACTAAATGCAAAATCGTAGCGTTTTGATTTTCTCACCCTATCTACCAGCTTCCTGCAGGACGCTGGAGGATAGGGTGAGAGAATCAAGGGTAAAGTTTTTGTTTTGGTAGCATATTTGGCCATGCAGGATGCTGGTGGGCAAGGTGCAGGAGTCAAAGGTTAAATATTGTGACACCTTCATTGAACATGAAATGTGACTTCAGAGGAAGGATTTCAAACTGTTAAACTTTTTCGTCTGTTGTTAAAGTGGGATCTGGCATGATACGTTTTGCTGCAGTTCTGTGTAAGGTGTTTAATTACTTAGATGAACTTCACATGAACCATCCCAAACAGTAGAAGCATAATCTATATACGACTCGGTATGAGCATTATAGAACAATTGTCGTGCATTTGCATCTGTTAAGTATCTTACTCTACAAAGAATAAGTATATTTTTGGAGATTGTCTTCCATGAATAATCATTGTGGTTCTGCTAGGTAAGAGTGTGATCAATAATGACGCCAAGTAGATGGTGTTCAGGTATTTGTGTTATGGAGTTACCTCTCATAGACAGACTGAGTAAGAGAGGGCCAAGCTGCTGTTTTTGGCGTGTGCATGTAACCATACTTTCAATTTTGTTATGGAATTACCTCTCAGTGACAGACCAAGTGAAAGAGGGCCAAGCTGCTGTTTTTGGCGTGTGCATATAACCATACTTTCAATTTTGTTACGGAATTACCTCTCAGAGACAGACCGAGTGAGAGAGGACAAGGCTGATGTTTTTGGCTGTACATGTAACCATACTTTCAATTTTCGTAAGGTTTAATACCATAGAGTTTTTAGCACACCAATCATTGAGGGTTTTTTTAAATATTTGAGACTGCTTGAGCGGGCTGTACTCTATGCTTCCTTCGTGGCATGTCCTGGTGTCAGCCACGCGCAAGAGATACAGAGACACCCATGGCGTTGGCCAGGGCATTGAGCAAAACCCTCAATGTCTCATTCATGAAGTGGACGAGACTAGACTATGTGGTCCCAGTCTTCCCAATGAACCCCCACACCACACTCAACTATGGATAGTGCTGGTTGATGTTAAAAGATCCCACGCTGAGTTGAACTGATCAGATTCATGAACACAGCATTGCAATTATTAGTTTCTTGCACAAACCGTTTCGCCACAGTGAATGGGAAATAGTCATTTGAGTTAGTGTCACACATGTTTATAACCATTCAAAGAATACCTTCTTATAGATTATTCAGTGACGAACGTGGCAAACACCCCCTAGTAACACTGAATGAGCAAACGATCAATTTCATATTTTCATAGTCTATTTATAATTAAATGCATATTCAGTGCACATGGGATTCATTTCGAGCACCACCTCCGAATAGGTTATTCAGTAACAATCGTGCCAAATACCCGCTAGTAACATTGGATGAACAAACGATCAATTTCATATTTTCATAGTTAATTTATAATTGAATGCATATTCAGTGCACATGGCATTCATTTCGAGCACGAAGAAGCCACGTTAAGAAACTGAAATTGAAACTAATGATCACATTACATTGCTTAGACATGATGGAAATTTTACACGAATGTCACAATAAAACGTGGCTTGATTTTATTGCATGCAATATTCCAAGTCTATAAATCCAGATAAAAAAGATTCTGCCTTGAAATGTTATTTGTTTCGTGACTATTCGATAACGGTATACTATTAGAGGACATACCCAGTGATTCTGCAGTCATTATTTTAGTTAGAGACAAGGCCACCTTGCGAGGATGTCTGGTGATGAAAGTGTGCATGTAGCTGTCGGGGATCCACTCTGGAGACAAGTAGTCAGGGTCCTGCTGGCCTGATATGAGCTTGGCGAACACTAGCTCTTTGTCTGATGGAAAAACAGATATAGTATCATCAAAGCATCAACTTCATTATCAATATCGCCATCGTCTTTTATCATCATCATGCGCCCTACCGCATGGCGTTGGTGATCATGGCCCTCCATATGTATCTATCCCTTGTTGCCGCAAGTACATCTTTCACCCTCTCTGTCCTCAGCCACCCTGCAAGTCCGTCCAATATTTTCTCCCTGGGTCTACCGGGTGCCCACTTTCCCTCCAGCTTTCCTGTTGGGACCAGGTGCTCTAATTCCCCTTTGGACGGACTTGCAGAGTGGCTGAGGACAGAGAGGGTGTAAGATGTACTTGCAGCAACAAGGAATAGACTCGTGTGGAGGGCCATGATCGCCAACGCCATGCGGCAGGGCACATGATGATGATGATAATGATAATGAACGTTGATCACGGATATATGGTCGACCAAGTCTTGGGCAAAATTTCAAATCTTTACAAAACTGAATGACGATACTTACCAGCGTAAGGCTTCAGTAAAGACTTCAAAGCATTACTAAAAGTGAATGACGGATCTGGGTCTGTTACTTCGTAATAGTCGCTGATTCTCTCAGGACCCAAGTGATAAGCCTCAGCGAAAGGTTCGAAGAATACCTGCACACATACATGGAGGATGAAACCGTTCATTCAATTTCAGTTTTCTTGTGTCTGTTACTTCTCAGCCTTGGACAAGTTTGAACACTGTTACCTTTGAAGACATGCAAGTTATGCAGTTGAGTGTGATTTATAGTGACTCATGCTCTGCCTTTATTACAATCTTATTTGGCTGTCACTGTGCTTAGCTGGCTACAAAAAAAATCAGTTTTATATTTTGTTGCATGTCTTTAAACAATGTTCTTATTCATTGTTTTAAACTGAACAAATAATTTCAAAACTTTTCCAAGCCTCTAAAACAAAAGTATCCACCCTCATTGCATCAGCAAAAACAAGTTATTTCCAAACCCAAATCCTGAATGCCTCTTCTTCAAAAGAACTCTTTACAACCATGAATCATCTCCTTGGCACACGAAAAGATTTACCTCTCCCAACAAAACATACAAATGAAGAACTCCCATCTGTATTCTCCAACTATTTCACCACCAAAACACAAACTCTTCGTGACAGGCTTGACAGGACACCCTGTCAACCATGCCCACCTGACCCTTCCTTCTCTGGCACACCTCTTACTACTTTTAACCCAGTCTCACAAGAAGAAATTCTCAACACAATCAGATCCATGTCGTTCAAAACATGCGAGCTGGATCCTCTTCCAGGTTCTCTCTACGCCGACTGTCTCCCTACTCTCCTCCCATTCATCACTGACATCATCAACACTTCTCTTCAAACTGGAACTGTCCCTGATTCTTTCAAGTCTGCTATTGTTCACCCTCTCCTCAAGAAACACAATTTAGATCCAAATGAACTGAAAAATTACCGGCCTATCTCTAATCTCTCTTTCTTGTCAAAACTCCTTGAAAAAGTCGTCCTCAACCAGCTGAACTCTCACCTGTCTGCCAACAATCTCCTCAATCCTTTCCAGTCAGCCTACCGCCAGTGCCATAGCACTGAAACTGCCCTACTACACATTCTCAACAATCTCCTCCTTGCAACTGATACTGGCAAAGTCTCTCTCCTCACACTCCTTGATCTGTCTGCAGCCTTTGATACCATTGATCATGGTATTCTCCTTTCTAGACTTCATCATACTTTTGGCATCTCTGACATTGCTCTGTCTTGGTTCACTTCATACCTATCCAACAGAAAACAAACCGTTCTCATCAATGGCACTTACTCTCAACCTGCATACCTGACCTGTGGAGTTCCACAAGGATCTGTCCTTGGCCCTGTTCTTTTCACTCTTTACACCTCCCCCCTGTCCACCATCATCAACTCCCATTCTATAAAACACCACTTCTATGCTGATGACACCCAACTTCAAGACAGTGACTCACCTGATAATATACAGCGCCTGTTGACTCGCACCACTGAGTGTTACTCGGACATTAAGAACTGGATGACACACAATAGACTTCAGCTTAATGACGACAAAACAGAAGCTATCCTCATTGGCACCCGTCAGAAACTTTCTCAGCTGCCTCCTCTTTCTCTCCCATTATGTAACACATCAGTCCCAATTTCTGATTCAGCTAAAAACCTTGGTGTCTGCATTGACTCTACCCTCTCCATGAACAACTTTGTTTCTCAAACTGCCAGATCCTGCTACTATCATCTCCATCGTATAAGGCTGATCAGGAAGTATCTCTCTGTCGAAACAACTGCAAAACTCGTTCTCTCCTTCATAATGCCTCGCATTGACTATTGCAATTCACTCCTGTCTGGTCTTCCTGCCTCCACCATTCACATCCTACAGCGCATTCAAAACAATGCTGTACGCCTTGTACTCAAAAAGAAAAAAGCTGACCACATATCTCCTCTCCTGGCACAACTTCACTGGCTCCCTGTATCAAAGCGCATACAGTACAAACTAGACACCATGTGCTACAAAAGCCTCAATAACGCAGCCCCCGATTACCTGTCAAGCCTACTTGAGATCTATCTTCCCTCACGTACCCTCCGCTCTGCCTCCGATCCTCTGACTTTTCGCTTTCCACGCACTAAGCTCAATACCTATGGTCCACGAGCCTTCTCTGTTTCTGGTCCACTCTCCTGGAACAAACTTCCTCTCTCAGTCCGTCAGCAACCTACTTTTGTCTCCTTCAAGTCCGCTCTCAAAACTCACCTTTTCTCCTCTGCATAAAATCCTAACCTCACTCAACCCCCCCCCCCCCCCCCCCTCTGCAGCCTGTCTCCGCTCGGAGGGAATCACATGGTTATAATATATAATTGTATATGCTATGCTCTCTATAATTTTCCATTGGTTTTATTCTTGCTTTTATTGCTTTTATTCTTTCTCCCCATTTATAGCCATGCGTGTGTGTGTGTGTGTGTGTGTGTGTGTGTGTGTGTGTGTGTGTGTGTGTGTGTGTGTGTGTGTGTGTGCGTGCGTGTGCGTGCGTACGTGCGTGCGTGCGTGCTTGCGTGTGTGTCTGCTTCAGCACTTAGATTTGATTTTATCAAGATTTTGCGCTATATAAATATTGTAATTATTATTATTATTATTATTATTAAAACCAAACAAAAACGACAACAAAAACAAAAACAAAACAACAGAAAACATCCAAACTAACAAAAGCACAGAAACACATGATGTGGTGGTGATGGTGCTTAGATTCTCTTTAGAAATCAAACTATAAAAGTGTAATACAAAATGTTTGCAATGCAATAATCAAGAAACAGAGAAAGCTACGAAGACAACAATCAATGCACAGATTCAGAACAACAAAACGCACTGAAAATTTGTCTCATCCGTCGTCTGGAAAGATTACGATATTAATCAATGAATGAAAAAGACGTAAAGGACTATCATCATCATCAGGTGTCCTGCCGCATGGCGTTGGCGATCATGGACTTATAATAATAATAATTACAATATTTATATAGCGCAAAATCTTGATAAAATCAAATCTAAGCGCTGAAACAGACACACACGCACGCACGCACACACGCACGTACGCACGCACACACACGCACACACGCACACACACACACACACACACACACACACACACACACACACACACACACACACACACACGCATGGCTATAAATGGGGAGAAAGAATAAAAGCAATAAAAGCAAGAATAAAAGCAAAAAGCAATAAAAGCAAGAATAAAAGCAATGGAAAATTATAGAGAGCATATCATATACAATTATATATTATAACAATGTGATTCCCCTCCGAGCGGAGACAGGCTGCAGAGGGAGGTTGAGTGAGGTTAGGATTTTATGCAGAGGAGAAAAGGTGAGTTTTGAGAGCGGACTTGAAGGAGACAAAAGTAGGTTGCTGACGGACTGAGAGAGGAAGTTTGTTCCAGGAGAGTGGACCAGAAACAGAGAAGGCTCGTGGACCATAGGTATTGAGCTTAGTGCGTGGAAAGCGAAAAGTCAGAGGATCGGAGGCAGAGCGGAGGGTACGTGAGGGAACACAGATCTCAAGTAAGCTTGACAGGTAATCGGGGGCTGCGTTATTGAGGCTTTTGTAGCACATGGTGTCTAGTTTGTACTGTATGCGCTTTGATACAGGGAGCCAGTGAAGTTGTGCCAGGAGAGGAGATATGTGGTCAGCTTTTTTCTTTTTGAGTACAAGGCGTACAGCATTGTTTTGAATGCGCTGTAGGATGTGAATGGTGGAGGCAGGAAGACCAGACAGGAGTGAATTGCAACAGTCAATGCGAGACATTATGAAGGAGAGAACGAGTTTTGCAGTTGTTTCGACAGAGAGATACTTCCTGATCAGGCTTATACGATGGAGATGATAGTAGCAAGATCTGGCAGTTTGAGAAACAAAGTTGTTCATGGAGAGGGTAGAGTCAATGCAGACACCAAGGTTTTTAGCTGAATCAGAAATTGGGACTGATGTGTTACATAATGGGAGAGAAAGAGGAGGCAGCTGAGAAAGTTTCTGACGGGTGCCAATGAGGATAGCTTCTGTCTTGTCGTCATTAAGCTGAAGTTTGTTGAACGTCATCCATTTCTTAATGTCCGAGTAACACTCAGTGGTGCGAGTCAACAGGCGCTGTATATTATCCATCTGTCTCTATCCATAGACTTCCATCTGTCTCTATCTCTCGTTGCCCCCAGCATCTCTCCCACCCTCCTCGTCCCCAGCCACTCTGCATGTCCGTCCAGCATTTTCTCCCTGGTTCTACCCGGTGCTCTCCTTCCCTCCAGCTTTCCCGTTGTGACCAAGTGCTCCAAATCCCCCTTTCCTCATAAAATGGCCTATAAATGTTGCCTGTCTTTTCCTAATCTTCCTTACGAGTGATCTACTTGTGTCTGCCTCCAAGGGTTATAAAAAGTCAAATATGTGAAACAGTAGACAAGATGAGATATTGGTATGAAAACGAAGTGTACTTTACTCACATTAAGACTGGGACACTGTTCTCATAAACACAGGAACGGACGTGTGTTTATGTAAACAGTGTCCCTGTCCTTGGTACATTATAATTCCTTTTCCAATGAGTATAACATAAATGTCTTACAATTTCACAATACAAAAGAAGCTCAGCATCATTCTTATTTAAATTTATGAGTGAATGAAATTTTTGTGTTAATCTGGCGATGAAACATGTGGTTGTCTGCTGTATAGTGGTTGCAATATTTGATCGTTTTACTGACCTCAGTCTGAAGCAAACTGCCATTACCTTTGCTTACACAGAAAGTTGTATTACGCAGCTGCTTTGACTTCTAAATACACGAATCGTTTCTTCTTGAAAATGTTTTAATATCAATTTTCTCATTCCTATTACATCTACGGCTGTACTTTTTGTTGTTTCATTAATACAGACCATCACACACATACTGCCAAGGACAGATAACATCGACAAAATTTGACTGGCCATTTATGATAATGAATTAAGGGAATGCTTTGTTAAGAATTAAATTTTATTATCACGAATCAGTTAAACGCTGTATTAGATACACAGCAAATTCTATGCAATAGACTGAGATCTACACAAAACACTTTATTAGATACACAGCAAATTCTATGCAATAGACTGAGATCTACACAAACACTTTATTAGATACACAGCAAATTCTATGCAATAGACTGAGATCTACACAAAACGCTTTATTAGATACACAGCAAATTCTATGCAATAGACTGAGATCCAAACAAAACGCTTTATTAGATACACAGCAAATTCTATGCAATAGACTGAGATCTACACAAAACGCTTTATTAGATACACAGCAAATTCTATGCAATAGACTGAGATCCTCACAAAACGCTTTATTAGATACACAGCAAATTCTATGCAATAGATTGAGATCCAAACAAAACGCTTTATTAGATACACAGCAAATTCTATGCAATAGACTGAGATCTACACAAAACGCTTTATTAGATACACAGCAAATTCTATGCAATAGACTGAGATCTACACAAAACGCTTTATTAGATACACAGCAAATTCTATGCAATAGACTGAGATCTACACAAAACGCTTTATTAGATACACAGCAAATTCTATGCAATAGACTGAGATCCACACAAAACGCTTTATTAGATACACAGCAAATTCTATGCAATAGACTGAGATCTACACAAAACGCTTTATTAGATACACAGCAAATTCTATGCAATAGACTGAGATCTACACAAAACGCTTTATTAGATACACAGCAAATTCTATGCAATAGACTGAGATCTACACAAAACGCTTTATTAGATACACAGCAAATTCTATGCAATAGACTGAGATCTACACAAAACGCTTTATTAGATACACAGCAAATTCTATGCAATAGACTGAGATCTACACAAAACGCTTTATTAGATACACAGCAAATTCTATGCAATAGACTGAGATCCACACAAAACGCTTTATTAGATACACAGCAAATTCTATGCAATAGACTGAGATCTACACAAAACGCTTTATTAGATACACAGCAAATTCTATGCAATAGACTGAGATCCAAACAAAACGCTTTATTAGATACACAGCAAATTCTATGCAATAGACTGAGATCTACACAAAACGCTTTATTAGATACACAGCAAATTCTATGCAATAGACTGAGATCAACACAAAACGCTTTATTAGATACACAGCAAATTCTATGCAATAGACTGAGATCCACACAAAACGCTTTATTAGATACACAGCAAATTCTATGCAATAGACTGAGATCCACACAAAACGCTTTATTAGATACACAGCAAATTCTATGCAATAGACTGAGATCTACACAAAACGCTGATCAAAATCATTCTATCATCATTATTTAAAACAACAACATAAGTAACCACTTTTAGTAATAATAATTTTACTTATTTACAGGGATATCTATCACTTCTATTCAGAACAGAGTCACCAGAACAGAATCTGAAGAGAGGAAAATATTTCTCACTTATATCATGAAAATTAACTGCTCATGAAAGTCGTTTTCAGTATGTTGGTATTGTTCATTGTTTTTGTTCTTTTGGAAAGTGGGTATCTGATAGAATTTTAAGTTTGGTTTCTTTACAGTTTGCGTTGCATTTGATCTGACCGTTAGCAGCTAAAACTTTTTTCCTCTTTTAAGAAAAGAAGGTATGTTTTGTGTAATTATCGTGCTTATGCATCAATAGGTATTTCAGTTCCTAAAGTTCTCTCATTTCAGTTAAAGTGTATTTTCTCTTTCAAATGACCTTACGTGCCCACTCTACCTGGGCAAACAAACAGCGGAACACATCCTGAACTTATGTAAAATAGCAATAGCAGAAGCAGATGAAAAAATTTTGAGCTGGATCTAGTCGAGGAAGAACAAAATGACCTTTAAAAGATTTAAAATTTCCTACTTAGAGCAGTGTCCGATAGCTAAGTGGTTAAAACATTCGTCAGAAGAGTGACGTGGCCTTGAGGTGCCGACTACCTTGGAGACGCAGGTTTGAACTCAGGTGGAAGAAAAATTTGGCGTATATCAGAAGGGCACCCAGGAGTCATGACCCAGATAGAGACATCTGCCCCATAAGAGCGTACGGAAATTAGGACCAAAACACTTGCTTGTTTTTTCTTGAGGATCTGCTGTCCAGCTTTCCCCAGAGTTTCTCGCTTCTTCTACATTACACATGATCTTGGTCAAAAGCCAACTTTGATCTTATTCATCCTGTGCAAGTTGCACGTGCGCTCAAATGTCCCGACCTTGGTTATGTTCAGTATTTTTCAATCAAGTTAAAATTTGTAACAGGTTTATGCAACGAAGCATCAATCTGTTCTCTCCATTGCATATTAGAAGTCAAAGGAACTCACAGAAAGTTTTTGCCTTGGATATTTGTTTCTTTGTAATCGTGTTTAAGCATTGGTAAGTTTAAGATTAAGGGGTGTTTTCAGAATATTATAGGCAATCATAACTTCCTTTTCGTTTGGCTAAAATATTATTTTTTTGCTTCCTAACGGTAATCTGATTCCGATGCTGCTTGAGTCTTTGTTATGAAAAAACAATATTCATGAAGTTTTATGCATAAGAACATTTGATTAAATTTTAATCAGATCAAGTTTATTGTATCAAGAAACATACATCATCATCATTTGTCCACATGTGCCCTGCCGCATGGCGTTGGGATCAAGGCCCTCCATATGCATCTATCCCTTGTCACCGCAAGCACATCCTCCACCCTCTCTGTCCTTCAGCAACCCTGCAAGTCCGTCCAGTATTTTCTCCCTGGGTCTACCTGTGCTCTCTTTCCACCCAGCTTTCCTGTTGGGACCAGTGCTCTAATTTCCCTTTCCTCATAAATGGCCAATAAATATTGCTTGTCTTTTCCTGATCTTCTTATCAATGATCTTTTGTGTCTGCCTCCATCAAGACCGTCTCGTTTGTTTTCTTTGCTGTCCATGGAACTCTCAACATTCTTCTCAGAAACCACAGTTCAGCTGCCTCAATCGTGTTCTGGCTTTGCTGTTGACTGTCCACGCCTCACAACCGTATAACATTATCCGTTCTTTATAACATTCAAGAACTCTCTTTCTGATGTTAATTGATAGGCATTTGTTGGTGTGATTCATATAAAGTGAGAGAGACAGAGATGAGAGACAGACAGACAGAGAGAGACAGAGACAGACAGACAGACGAACAGACGGGCAGACAGACAGACAGACAGAAGATAGATAGATAGATCGATAGATAGATAAATAGATGAGACAACAGACAGACAGACAGACAGGCAGGCAGACAGAGCAAGAGAGAGAGAGAAACAGACACAGATAGACAGACAGACAGACAGATAGATAGATATAGATAGACACAGAGAAAAAAACAGACAGACAGACAGGGGGATAGGGATACTGAAGGAAACAACCTGACCTGTGTGGAATATCCAGAATTCATCATGACACGACACATAGCAGTGGATAGTGTACGTGGCAGAGACCACAGTATGATTCGCTTCTGTGTAGTGGTGTTCATTTCTTCTGTTTTATAGTGTCCTGTTCCGAAATATTGATAACAACATTAACTATAACACTAATACTAATGGTAATGATGATGATATCATCATCATCACCATCATCATCATCATCATCAAGTGCCTACTCATGGCGTTGGCGATCATGGTCCCTCCATATGCATCTATCCCTTGTCGCCACAAACACATCCTCCACCCTCTCTGTCTTCAGCCACCCAAGTCCGTCCAGTATTTTTTCCCTGGTCTACCTGGTGCTCTCTTTCCAAACCCCGCTTTCCTGTTGGGACCAGGTGCTCTAATTCCCTTTCCTCATAAAATGGCCAATAAATGTTGCCTTCTCTTCCTAATCTTCTTTATCAATGATCTTCTTTTGTCTCCCTCCATAGAGACTGTCTCGTTTGTTGTCTTTGCTGTCCATGGAACTCTCAACATTCTTCTCAGAAACCACTGTTCAGCTGCCTCAATCTTGTTCTGGCTTTGCTTGTTGACTGTCCACGCGTCAAACCGTATAACATTATCGGTTCTTGATAACATTGAAGAACTCTCTTTCTGATGTTAATAGATAGGCATTTGTTGGTAAGAATGCTTTTCATCTTCTTGAATGCTGTTTTGGCTTGTCCGATTCTGCTTACCATTTGATGTGCATCTGCCGTCTGGTGAGATGATCGTTCCCAGATATTTAAACTTATCAGCCTATCTCAAAGTTTAACGTTTGCTGTTATTTTGCATGAGGGGATTTCATGATTTTGACTGATTACCATGACTTCAGTCTTCTTGCTATTTAGCTCCAACCCTTTATTTTCGTTTTCTATTTCTATTATATTCACAACGGTTTTGTGGGTCCCTTTCATTTTCTGCAATTAGCACGGTGTCATCTGCGTATCGAATGTTGTTTATCATTTTAATTTCGACCTTTAATTCAGGATATTCTTCTAGGTTTCTTATGATGTTCTTGCTGTAAAGTGAAAACAGATCTGGTGACGAAACACAGCCTTGTCTGACTCCTCTTTTGATATTTGGAAAGAGCTTATATAGTTTTTTATTCTCATTCCAGCTTTTGTTCCCAATACATATTTCTGATTATTCGTAGATCTTTTCCATCAGTATTGAGTCCTTCTAGTTGGTTGATCAATTCATCATGTCTTACCCGATCGAAAGCCTTGGTATAATCAACAGCCTTGGTATAATCAACAAAGCATAAATATAAATCCGTATTCAACTCGATTGACCTCTCTATGATAGTTCTTAGGATGCATATGGCATTAATAGTTCCTTTCTCTTCGACAAATCCACACTGTTCTTCTGCTATTTCTCTTTTGATTCTATTTCTTGTCCTCATCATGATTATTCTTAATAGGATTTTTGTTACATGACTATGATGATGATAGTAGTAGTAGTAATAATAACAACAGTAATAATGATAGTAAAGAATAATGATAATAATCATCATCATGATAAGATATATACATATATACATACATATATATATATACATAACATGACAATTATCACCTGTCTCATCTGTCAGTGTCACTGGGTTCAGCGTTGGCTGCTGCACTCTTTGACACCGCCACTCTCTTCCAAACAGCTCTGTCTTGACTTTTGTGGACAATTTCTTGAATATGTATGAGAATGGAAATCTCCCTTTCTTCCTTTTGGCCTGTTTATCCTTGATAAATGGTTCCCATGAAGTCTGTGTTCTTGCTACGTGACACATGGCCAATGCTTTTTAGTCTTCTCTTGTTGATGTCTGCCAGGACGTTTCTGGTGGTATGAAGTTCCCCAAGGACACTTTCATTAGTTCTTCTATCTGTCCATTTGACACGTAGTAGTCTCCGATAAAATCGCATTTCTGCTGCCTCAATTCTTTTGCAATCAGCTTTTCTGAGAGTCCAGGCTCCGCAACCATAAATCACGATTGGCCAGATTAAACATTTTAAAAGTTTAATTGTCAGGCCATTTGGCATGCCTTTGTCTTTCCACATGTCATTGAGTTGGACCAGTTTTTAACTTTTTGTCATTCCAGTTCTTATTTTGACGTCTTTACAATAGGATCCATCATCAGTCTTTACGGAACCAAGACATTTAAAATCTACCATTTTCTAAAAGAGATTTCTTGATTAAGATGTCTTCATTGTTTTCAGTGTCTTTCCCTTTAATACATAGCACTTTTGTTTTCTTGGCGTTCAAGTTTAGGCCAGCCTTTTTGCCCGCTTCATCCACCTTGTATAGAGTTCTTTTCATGCTCGAAATGTTGTCTGCTAATAACGCAGTATCATCAGCATAGCCCAGGTTTGTAAGGCTGTGTAAAGCTTTTTTTCTCCTATCTTTATACCCATGCCTTCTACATTAGCATCTCTCATTACTTGTTCCGTATAGATGTTAGAGAGATACGAACAAAGGATACAACCTTGTCTAATTTCCCTGTGGATGTTGAAAAATTCACATTTCTGACTGTTCTATCTAATCGTTGTCTTTTGGTCTTTATACAAGAGGCAAATAATGCAATGAGATGTTTACGAAACCCATGTTGACCATTGCATTGAATAGATGGAGAAGAATGACGCTATTAGATGCTTTGCTATAGTGTATGAAGGTGACAAAAGCTTCTTGATCAGTGCTTTTTATTTTCTCTGTGAGTATTTGTAACACAAATAACATGTCAGTTGTGCCTCTATTGGATCTGCAGCCTGCCTGGCAGTCAGATAGTTCTTCTTCTATCTTGGGCTTCAATCTATTAAGAATAGTTACGAACAAAATCTTACTGGCGTGGCTGATTAGGGCAATGATTCTGTAGTTGTTACAATCTTTGACATTGCCACTCTTATAAAGCATCACAAATTCTTGACGTTTCCAATCTGTTGGCCACTGATGAGTATTCCAGATTTTACAACAAGGACGGAGCGTTGCTTTTAGACCTTCTTTTCCAGTACGTTTTAACAATTCCCCTGGAACATTGTCAATTCCTGGGCGTTTTCTTGTTTTTAAATGCTTGGTGGCTGCTTTATTTTCACTTAAAAGTGGTTCTGGTTCTGATTCTGGACAGTTCAGGTCAGGGCCTATGGAGTCTTGGGGGCTATTGTCCCTAAAAAGGGATGCTCCATATTCATTCCATCTGTTCATAATATGCTCTGGTTCAGTCAGTGTAGTGCCTTCTTTGCTGTTGATGCACTCATTTCTGGGTTGGAATTTGGTGGATTGAACTTTCTTTATCTGTTGGAATAGATTCTTGGATCTTCTGCATTCATTGTGCTCATTTATTTTTGCACATTCTTTCTCCAGTGAATTTTTCGTATCTCTTCTAGTTTTGCTCTTAATTTCTCTTTTGAGATTTTTGTATTGTTCTTTTCATCCAGATCTGTGAGCTTGGCTTTTCTGTTTGGCTGGATCCGTAACTTCCTCGCTGATGTAGGACATAGTTTTTTTTCTTTTTTTCCTGCCTAACTTTTCTTTTGCTACTTCAGTGTAGGTCTTTTTCATATCTGCCCAAATTTCTTATGGATACCGGTTATTTAATGTCCAGTCCTGGATTGAAGCCTCGAAACGATTGCTGACTTCGAACTCAAAAATCAAATGTAGTGTCTTTATTTTTCAATTTCACTAGATCAAACTTGAGGGCCAGCTTGATTTTGTTTTGTTTATAAGCTTTGAGTCTAATTTTTGCTGCAACTAGGTGGTGATTGTTTTCACAATCTGCTCCCGTTTTTGTTTCGGAGCTTAGAACAGTAGTTCTCCATGTCCTGTCTATCATGATGTACTCTCTTTGATTTCTGATTTTTGTTTTCTTATTATCAGTGTCAGTTGTTGTTTTTTCTTAAGTTTCCGTGTATATCGTCTGCGATAAAGAGGGTATTAGTGATGTCCAATTTGTTGGCCTGGCAGAAAAATGCTAACATATCTCCTCTTTCACTGCGTTTTCCCAGCACGTAAGGTCCTATTCCACACTCTCTGTCCTCACGTTTGCCCATTTTGGCATTCATGTCTCCCATTATTATGCAAACTTCTCTTCTAGGTATTTTGTCCTTTGCATTTTGACGATAATAATACTAATAAAAATAGCAATAACAAGAACAAACAAAACAAACAAACAAACAGAAAACCAAAAAGAAACAATCCACATAAGTCAGACCACTACTATCCGGATCGTTTTTCTTATTTTCATTGTTGTTGTTGCTATTGCTATTTTTGTTCTCATTATTACTGTCAAACTGCAAAGGACAAAACACCTAGAAAAAAAGTTTCTTCAATAGCTGGCAGCAAAAACACTGGTCTGTGCCTTTTTACTACTAGGAATAATGCAGTTCTCTTTTCTAGTTGTCCATAGTACATTTCAGCTCTACACTCTCTCTGAAACTGCTCCGGTCATCATCACAAAAACGCTTTGTCTGCGTTCCTCCTGAATAGACTTAAGACTTTCAGTTAACAGTCATTGTCTTCCTGTTCACCACAATAATGCAACGGGCTTCTCTCAGATAGGCGTCATTTGGGATTCTTGCCCTGTAGTAAGAGAGCTCTAGAAAGTTATCTCTTAAAACAATACTATTACTAGTAGTAATCTCACCTCTTTGTCCTTTTTTGCCCTCCTTTCCGTATTGGACTCCAACGACTGGTTGTGTGAGATACTGCTGTTTATATACATATATGTCTGTTAACCCTTTGACTCCTGCACCCTGTCCATTAACCCTTTGACTCCTGCACCATGTCCATCAGCATCATGTATTGCCAACCATGCTAGCAAAGCAAAAACTTAATCCTTCGATTCCCCCACCCTATCCACCAGCTTCCTGCAGAAAGCTGATGGATAGGATGAGGGAATCGAAGGATTAAGTTTTTGCAGTTGGTGGATAGGGTGCGGGAGTCAAAGGGTTAAAGTGCGTGTTTATCTGCTGTTTATCTGTGGATGTATCCGTGTTGTGTGTGTGTGGGCGTATGCCTACGTGTTCATGTAAAAGTATTTTTAAATTACACGTGGGCGACACTGTTGTTGTTGTTGTTGTTGTTGTTGTTTTTATCTTGTTTTATATCACGTCATGCTTAAAACCTTGATTTTATGTTGGCATATGTGATTATGTATAACATTTACTGTTAATTTCAAAGCGCTTATCAGCTTATTTCCCGGGACGCTGAGCAATATTTTTTTTAAACAAATATAATTGAAAACAGTATATTGATAATTGTCTACGTTCAGTTGTCACAAACGCAGTACAGCCAAACTTGCAAAGCAAAAAGGTTTGTGAAATTAACAAATAAACAATAAAGACACATAGTTAAAAAAAAAATTATACATAGTTTTAATTAACACACATGTTTCTGGTATATAAATAATGGAGAATTAAATTAATCAAATCTAAAATATATACACACACGCAGGCATCACTGATAAAGAGCAGTCAAGAAAGAAAATCAAAGACAGTCAAAAAAGAAAATCAAAGAACCAATAAAATTAGTTTTCCAAAAAGCAGGTTTGCAATGGCGCCACCCACAAAAAACTCCGTAAGCTCAAGAATGATTTTTGCGTTTTAATATTCTACTAGGAACCTTCAATCTGACCAGTCGCCGTGGTGCAGTGGTTAGCACAACGGACTACCGACTAGAAGGTTGTGGGTTCGAATCCCTGTCAGTCTCATTAATAATCTTTGTGGGATTTTTCGGCTCTAACCGGCTCCTACCCAGAGTTGGGCGTGCTATGGGCTCATTGGGACGACTAGGACCACACAGCCGAGTCTCATCCACTTCACGGATACTTCACTGAGGGTGTTGCTCAAGTTTTCTGACCAGCACTGCAGATGTCTGTATATTTCGGGCCTGATTGACGCCAGGATATATCATGATAGTAAGCGTGGAGTACAACCCTGGCACGCAGTCGCAATTCTATATGGAATTCCATATCATCATGATTATCATCATCATCATCATTGCATTGCAAAAACTGTTCCAGCTTTTGTGACCATTAAGGTGGCGTAGAAAATGGGACAAGAATAAAATTTAAAAAAAACAGTAAGCACAAAGGCAACCTCCCTGAGTGCAAGATTTAAAAAAAAATAATAAAAAAAGTAAAAAACGAACCTTTAATGTAATTGCCTCCTTAAAGCATTTATATTTAGCTTATAATGTTGCATCATGCATGTGT
>JAPXFY010000023.1:62398297-62418297 GCA_030674185.1 Monoplex corrugatus
AATTTTTATAATATTATCAAAGGCCATAACTCTTGAGAATTATCTCCCATGTTGTATAGAACTTCTCAAATCTAACACAGTTTGCGCTACCCATTCAGCTAGCATAGAAGCAGATACAAAGTACAAAAACAGTAAGCTCAGAACACTCCTCTTATCATTTTTCCGATGATGTGTTGGTACTGTTTTGAGAGACAGACAGACAGACAGACAGACAGACAGACAGAGACAGAGACAGACAGACAGAGACAGAGACAAGGGCAGAGACAGAGACAGAGACACAATGAAAATGACAGTTCTATTTTCAAATTCCTGTTGGCTACCATGGAGCTTGGTGATTATTGGAGTTGTCGGCTATTTCTCTTGTTGTTTCGTTTGAGAGAGGCAAGATAGATGCATTATGTATTCACTTGTTTGATCCTCATAACGGCAGGGGCAGGCTGTTGAAGGCATCGTTTGAACTTGCTGTTCATTTGGCTGTTGAGGTGGTTGTGACCAGCGCAGAGCCCCATCAGGACCATATAACTGCTCTTTAAACAGATTTCTAACTGTGCACAACAGCCGAACACCTTGTTGTAGAGGGGTCAAATTTTCGACTTTAATGTCTTTCTCAAGTAAAATCGGAATATCGACTGACAACAAAGCATAGCTATTTAAAACGTAGAATTTGTGATTAAAGTTCATATCAATGATAAAAGTGATAAAGTGATTAGTGTTAAATCTAAATGTCTCTTGCCTGTCACAATCCAACATGTTCACATTTTTCATGATTTTTTTCTAGCATACATGTTTAGGCCCCTGCACGCACACACACACAGACACAGACATAGACACACAGACACAGACACACACACACACACACACACGCACGCACGCACACACACACATACACACACACAGTCGCACACACATCCACACACTCATACACACACATACACGAACACACACACATACATACACGCACACACACACACACATCACACACACACAGTCGCACACACCTCCACACACTCATATACACACACATTCACATACCCACAAACACACACACACGCACATACTCACACACGCACACACACACACACACACACCACACACATATATATATATACATACACACACACAGTCGCACACACCTCCACACACTCATACACACACACACATTCACATACCCACAAACACACACACACACACCACATACTCTCACACACGCACACACACACACACACACACACACACACACACATACATACACACACACACACACACACACACACACACACACACACACACACACACACACACACACACACACACACTCATGCTAAAGTGAAGGGTGTGCTAGCAGGTAAAATTGCCCTTCCTTCCCTCATCGCGTCGAGCGGGATTTCCTTTGGGCACGTACACAAAAGAACAGATGGTAGTAGTCTTTTTTTCTCTGTCTAGGCTATATTCCCCACATCTCGGTTTAACCCTGCCCAGTTACACCAACAACCATAGACAAAACGCCAAGTCCACGCGTGATATGCGGGCCTCAGTAGTTCAGTTGGTTTGAGCGTCGGATTCACGGGCTAACGATTGTGGGTTCGAATCCCTGGGTGCGCTATATTAAAACTTGCCTTCTCACTGTCACATGTTAACATCATTGTTGTTCTGGTGGTTTCGGTATAGAATTAGATAGGTCCCACTTCCCCCACTTCCTGGGGATGGTTATCCCCGTCGGCCATATCACCTGAGGTGGGTGTCGACGTAAAAATTGACCCAAATAAACAAAATCATTCAAAATCAATCAATCAATCAAATCAATCAATCAAACTAATCAATCAATTGATCAATCAAAATGAATCAATCAAAATCAATCAATCGCTCAATCAAAATCAATCAATCGATCAATCAAAATCAACCCATCAATCAAAATCAACTAACAAATAAATCAACCGATCAATCAACATCAATCGATCAATCTAAATCAAGTTATCAATCTCAGTCAGTCAATCAATCAATCGCATGATATGAAGACTGACAAAAACAGTTTACGTTCACTTCTTTTCCTCTCCTTCGCCACACGCACACTAACGTAACGGACAAATGATAATGGTGTGACACTGTGGATGCGTTCAGTTATCATTCACATTATCAGAGCCACATGCCAGAAATCACTGTTAAGGTTCAACCTACTGATGATGGTATCTGTGAGCTGAGGTCGCTCGCCGCGAGGTTCGACGATGTGTTGGTACTGTTTTGAGAGAGAGAGAGAGAGAGAGAGACACACACACACACACACACACAACACACACACACACACACACACACACACACACACACACACACACACACACACACACACACACACAGAAACACAGACACACAGACACACAGACAGAGACATAGAGCAAGAACAATTTTCATTTCTGCATCTGTACTTCCCGTACGTTAATTCTGCTATTTTGCAGCAGCACAGAGGTCATATCTCTGGGACGCAGGCCTGGGCGATGGGTCTGGAGATACTGGGCTGCCATGACATCAGGGTCCCCGTCTCGGCCTTGCTGACATGGTCCACAGGAATGCTTGCTAGCACATTAGGTATCAGCTTGGCTGCAGGCGCTATGGAAAAGTAGTAGTGTGATACGCCATCCAACCACCTTAGGGACTCCATTCCGGACTTTTGTAGGGTTTACTCCATAGCCCTCTCGCCCTCGCTTCTCTTGGAGATGCCTACAAGGCAGTGGATTCCAACTTACTTTTTCCGTCCTCATCCTCCTTCACAGCAGAGATGTGGTTTTTAAGAAGAATGTTGAGAGTTCCATGGACAGCAAAGAAAACAAACGAGACAGTCCCTGATGGAGGCAGACACAAGTAGATCACTCATAAGGAAGATTAGGAAAAGACAGGAAACATTTATAGGCCATTTTATGAGGAAGGGGGATTTGGAGCACCTGGTCACAACGGGAAAGCTGGAGGGAAAGAGAGCACCAGGTAGACCCAGGGAGAAAATGCTGGACGGACTTGCAGAGTGGCTGGGGACGAGGAGGGTGGGGGAGATGCTAAGGGCAACGAGAGACAGAGACAGATGGAAGTCCATGATCGTCAACGCCATGCGGCAAGGCACCTGATGATGATGATGATGATGATCCTCCTTCACAGCCGTTGAGAACGTATGCTCATACGCCTAGTCCACCTTTGGGACGTCCAGTCCCGGTAGCTGCCCATAGGCCTACGTGGGAGTCAGGGCATAATCCACACGATGGTGGACGATGCCACACGTTTAGGAGGCCAGATCTCCTCCCTGTTTATCCAGTTATACCCCCAGGTACCCTGTCGCGTCATGACATAACACATTCGGTAAAAATGGGGGATACCGAAAGAAGATCTTATCACAGGCATAATATTGTAGAAGAGGTCATAAGCAAGTGAGTTGCTGCCGGGTAAGCCAGACAGGGGTCACACAGCGATCAATACTCCTGGAAAGGAGAGGCCATAGTGGGTATAAATAGATACGCTCTATGGGAGAGGTACTGGTTATGCTTCACTTTTCTCTGGGTGAGAGGCTCTTTAATTAAAGGGCCGAAATACTTGTTTGATGGGGAGGGGGGGGGGGTTCTTCCTCTGAGGACCTTCTGCTGTTTTCTCCAGCGTTTCTTAGTATTACCACCAGCCCCCACCACAATAAACCATGTTTCTATACGCGAGGGAGTGTTATAAGCAATGTGTAGGCGTCCAGGGTCTGAACATAAAGTGTACAAGAACAAACACAACACTTTCAGCAAGGCAAACATTGATATCAGTAAAAGAAAAACAGTTCAAAATGCAGGAAAAAAATAGATTCAATCATCATCTTCATCATCATCATCAAGTGCCTTGCCACATGGCGGTGGCGATCATGGCCCTCCATATGTTTCTATCCCTTGTTGCCGCAAGCACATCTTCCATCTTCTCTGTCCTCAGCCACTCTGCAAGTCCGTCCAATATTTTCCCTGGGTCTACCTGGTGCTCTCTTTCCCTCCAGCTTTCCCGTTGTGACCAGGTGCTGTAATTCCCCTTTCCTCATAGATTCAATGTAGTAGTTTAATGACTGTAGAATATGTCAGTGATTGATTTGATAGTTAGGCAGTAGAAAAAACTAATCAATTCATGAAATGTGTCAAACATCTCTTTTTGAATATTTTAATTCTTACACATCTTCGCGTGTTTTTGGGTAGTGCTTCAAGAGATTACCTCCTCAACACATTACGCTTGATTTAAAAATATCAGTTCTTGGAATGGGGATATTCATTGTTCTGCTGTTACGTGTAAGATTCATTGAGACGGTGCTAGTTTCTAAATAAAATCATACAACAGATTATAGGTATGAATGTCATTCTTCGAGAAATGGGAGTAATAGACACCAACATATTTAGTGTTTGTAATATTGTAAAAGAAAATGTTGAACACATATGTTTTCATTGTTTGTTTATCTGTTCATTTCATAAACATTTTTGCAATTTTGACTATACTACCTTTCTGACAATTGAACTTAAATGATTCTCAGTATACTGTTTCGAATTGTATTTATTAAAGAAAAAAGACTTTTATAGCTCAACTCTCAGGAAATAATCTCTTAAGCGCGTTTAGGTTAACAGAAAATGTTAAACATGAATACATATGCCAACATTAAATCAAGGATGCAAGATTGATATGATATAAAACAAGATAACACAACACCAATATCGCACGCATACATTATAAAAATACTTCTACATGAACGCGTAGGCATACGTCAACACACAAACAACACAGACACATTCACAGATAAGCAGGCAGGTAATCACACACTTAGACAGACAAGCACCTGCATGGGGACTCACGCCCCCGAACGTCCATACACTGACACAGGCTGGCAAACAAATCGATGCAACATATACAAACAGCATTATTTCACACAACCAGTAGTAGGGATCCAATACAGAGACGAGAGCAGAGAAGAGAAAGAAATGAGATTACTGCTAGTAATAGTATTGTTTTAAGAGATAACTTTCTAGATTTCTCTTACAAAAGAGCAAAAAATTCCAAATGACGCCTATCCGAGAGAAGCCCGTTCCATTATTGTGGTGAACAAGGAAGACAAAATGTTAGTTGAATGTCTTAAATCTATACAGGAGGAACGCAGACAAAGCGTTTTCGTGATGATGACCGGACCAAGTTTAGAGGGAGTGTAGCGCTGAAATGTGCTGTGGACAACTAAAAAAGAAAGAATTGCATTATTCTTAGTAAAAAGGCGCAGACCGGTGTTACTACTGCGTGAGTGGCGAGGAATAGATGAGTGACACTTTCGTGGTTTGACTTATCTGGTCTGCTTGGTCAGCCAGCGGGCAGCCGACCTGAAGCAACAGAATCGACGAGGCGTGACCTGAAATAACCCCAAGCTGATATATTTCGTATTCCAAAGAAGGTGTACCGCTATCGTGAAACTCCAAGGTCACCAAAACCGGTCGTGGACGAGTGGTAAAGGCAGTGGGGCATAAATCCTGCATTGCGTGGAATCTTTTCGGCGAATCTCCAGTGAGGAAATCAAAAAAAGCAAATAACTTTGCGTACCAACATCGTTCGAAAAGCAAAAAAAGGTATGACTTTTTTATGAAAGTAAAATCATGTGAATGTACAGAAACAGACATGACGTTTTTTTTATGAATGTACAATGATGTGAATGTACTTCTCGAAACAAAGAAAGAAAGAGAGAAGAAACTGATCTACGTTTGTACTTTGTTGGAGCAGGTGAATTAATAGGGGGTTGTGTATAGTAGAAGATACTATTGTTGAATTGGCGTTACCTTGTATTGGCATTGATTCTGAGAGAAACTAAAACCATCTGAAGTTGAATCTGAGAGCCATATTGTGCCGGTGGGTGTGGTAAGTCAGTCGATTTCTTTATATTTCTTTATTGCTTTTTTGTTTTTTGTTGTTTCTTTTTCAATTTTGGGGTGGTGGTGATTTGTGTGTGTGTTTGTGTTTTTTATTTGTTTGTTTGTTTGTTTGTGTTTTGTTTTTTGTTTGTTTGTTTGGTGGGTTTTTTATTTTGAATTGTTTTGCCTCACATTTGTTCGTGTAAGTTCATCATTTGCTCGTTTCAAAACAGTTAACACACACACACACACACACACACACACACACACACACACACACACACACACACACACACACACACACACACACACACACACACACACACACACACACACAGATTTTCGAAATTGTTCTTCTAAACTGTAGAAATGTTTTCAAGTCACTGATCTGTGTCTGTGAAAAAAAGATGCCAGTTGTACCAATGGAAACAGAAAAAAAAAACACGAAAAAAGAATAAGAACAAGTATTTAATACAACCAGACAAGACAGGCGCGAATTTTCGGCCAACTGGCCTTTGTCAAGCGTAAGATCACAAACAAACACCTTATTTTTGTATCTGGTGTTTGTTTGTTTGTTTGTTTTGTTTGTTTGTTTGTTTGTTTGTGATCCTACGCTTGACAAAGGCCAGTTGACCGAAAATTTGCGCCTGTCTTGTCTGGTTGTATTAAATACGCGTTCTTATTCTTTTTTTCTGTTTTGTTTTGTTTTGATTTGTTTTATTTGTTTTGTTTTGTTTTGTTATATTTTGTTTGTTTTTGTTTGTGGTTCCTGTTTGCTTGAACGCGGGCAGTCACACTTGTTTTGGGTTACAGTTATACCAATGTTCAGTTTTAAGCGTGACTTACAGAGAATTCACACTGACAGTTTAACACACGTCGAGTACACGCTTGATCCTGATTGTTGCGTTTACACTAATAAAAAAAAAAAAAAAAACAAAGAAAGAAACAAACAAAAAACAACTGAGGCTCAGAACCGTTCTTTGACACTGAGGCCAATGGGGTGTTTTCACACGAATTAGTCGCCATATTCACCATTGATAACGACCAAAATTTATAACTGTTTTATTCGTTTTACGATATATGATACATAGATTATCCAAGTACGTAATGAATGGCGAATCTGACTTGTAAACAATCTACCTGTGGGTTGTTTGTTTCTTTTTCATGTTACTTATCTTTATTATTTTTACTGTGCTTCACGGAAATGTATACATATTTTATAAAGCTTGTGTTTTAAGCATACGTATATTTAGCATGATTTAGATTTTTTCTTGTTTTTTGTTCGTTTGTTTGTTTGTTTGTTTGTTTTTCTTTTTTTTTTAAGAAATGTAAAGTGTGTGAAACTTTGTAAAGTGTACAAAATCAAACAGAAATGTAAAGTGTGTGAAACTTTGTAAAGTGTACAACATCAAAACGAAATGTAAAGTGTGTGAAACTTTGTAAAGTGTACAAAATCAAAACGAAATGTAAAGTGTGTGAAACTTTGTAAAGTGTACAACATCAAAACGAAATGTAAAGTGTGTGAAACTTTGTAAAGTGTACAAAATCAAAACGAAATGTAAAGTGTGTGAAACTTTGTAAAGTGTACAAAATCAAAACGAAATGTAAAGTGTGTGAAACTTTGTAAAGTGTACAAAATCAAAAAGAAATGTAAAGTGTGTGAAACTTTGTAAAGTGTACAATATCAAAACGAAATGTAAAGTGTGTGAAACTTTGTAAAGTGTACAACATCAAAACGAAATGTAAAGTGTGTGAAACTTTGTAAAGTGTACAAAATCAAAACGAAATGTAAAGTGTGTGAAACTTTGTAAAGTGTACAAAATCAAAACGAAATGTAAAGTGTGTGAAACTTTGTAAAGTGTACAACATCAAAACGAAATGTAAAGTGTGTGAAACTTTGTAAAGTGTACAAAATCAAAAAGAAATGTAAAGTGTGTGAAACTTTGTAAAGTGTACAAAATCAAAACGAAATGTAAAGTGTGTGAAACTTTGTAAAGTGTACAACATCAAAACGAAATGTAAAGTGTGTGAAACTTTGTAAAGTGTACAAAATCAAAACGAAATGTAAAGTGTGTGAAACTTTGTAAAGTGTACAAAATCAAAAAGAAATGTAAAGTGTGTGAAACTTTGTAAAGTGTACAACATCAAAAAGAAATGTAAAGTGTGTGAAACTTTGTAAAGTGTACAACATCAAAAAGAAATGTAAAGTGTGTGAAACTTTGTAAAGTGTACAACATCAAAACGAAAGAACCACAACAAAGCCAAAGGACTCAAACGAAGTGCTCACTAAAGCAGGCATTACTGTATTGTGTGTGTGTGTGTGTGTGTGTGTACATATGTATATATGTATGTATGTATGTATGTATGTATGTATGTATGTATGTATGTATGTATGTATATTATAACATATTCCATAGATTCAGATTCTGATTCTGATTCTCAAAATAACGTTTCTGTGCTCGGAACAAATTCTGTATGCACTGACGCCACAGGTGCCATGTGATGGAGAAGACCCAAACTGATCATGGCACAAGCCATAAGCCTGCAGTTAAGCCCCTTGGCAAGATCTTGATGTCCTACCAAGCATATGGGATTTGTTAACCCTTTGACTCCCCCACCCTACCCACCAAATACAAAAAAAAATTAATCCTTTGACTCCTTCACCCTACCCACCAGCTTCATGCAGGAAGCTGGTGGATAGGGTGAGGGAGTTCGAGGGTTAAGTTTTTGTTTTGCTAGCATGGTTGAAAATGCAGGATGTAGGTGGACAGGGTGCGGGAGGCAAAGGGTTAAAGACACATATGTATCCCGCCTAAGGGTTGAACCCACAACCCCCGCGTTATAAGCACAGCGTTGTAACCACTGAGCCAGTAGAGCCACGTAATTTTTATTCCACACATTACAACAAAAAAATGTTACAGAGGACATTGCAGACTGGGTAGACATTGCAGGAGGACATTGCAGGAGGACATTGCAGGAGGACATTGCAGGAGGACATCGCAGACTGGGTAGACATTGCAGGAGGACATTGCAGGAGGACATTGCAGGAGGGCATTGCAGGAGGACATTGCAGGAGGACATCGCAGACTGGGTAGACATTGCAGGAGGACATTGCAGGAGGATATTGCAGGAGGACATTGAAGGAGGACATTGAAGGAGGACATTGAAGGAGGACATTGCAGGAGGACATTGCAGGAGACATTGCAGGTAGGACATTGCAGGAGGACATCGCAGACTGGGTAGACATTGCAGGAGGACATTGCAGGAGGACATTGCAGGAGGACATTGCAGGAGGACATTGCAGGAGGACATCGCAGACTGGGTAGACATTGCAGGAGGACATTGCAGGGGGACTTGCAGAGACATTGCAGGAGGACATTGAAGGAGGACATTGCTGGAGGACATTGCAGCAGGACATTGCAGGAGGACATTGAAGGAGGACATTGCAAGAGGACATTGCAGAGGACATTGAAGGAGGACATTGAAGGAGGACATTGCAGGAGGACATTGCAGGCTGTGAGGACATTGAAGGAGGACATTGCAGGAGGACATTGAAGGGAGGACATTGAAGGAGGACATTGAAGGAGGACATTGCAGGAGGACATTGAGGAGGACATTGAAGGAGGACATTGAGGAGGACACTGCAGGAGGTCATTGCAGGAGTCATTGCAGGCTGTGAGGACATTGAAGGAGGACATTGCAGGAGGACATTGAAGGAGGACATTGAAGGAGGACATTGAAGGAGGACATTGCAGGAGGACACTGCAGGAGGACATTGCAGGAGGACATTGCAGGCTGTGAGGACATTGAAGGAGGACATTGCAGGAGGACATTGAAGGAGGACATTGAAGGAGGACATTGAAGGAGGACATTGCAGGAGGACATTGAAGGAGGACATTGAAGGAGGACATTGAAGGAGGACATTGCAGTAGGACATTGAAGGAGGACATTGAAGGAGGACATTGAAGGAGGACATTGCAGGAGGACATTGAAGGAGGACATTGCAGGAGGACATTGAAGGAGGACATTGAAGGAGGACATTGAAGGAGGACATTGAAGGAGGACATTGAAGGAGGACATTGAAGGAGGATATTGCAGGAGGAATTGAAGGAGGACATTGAAGGAGGACATTGCAGGAGGACATTGAAGGAGGACATTGCAGGAGGACATTGCAGGCTGTGAGGACATTGAAGGAGGACATTGAAGGAGGACATTGAAGGAGGACATTGCAGGAGGACATTGAGGAGGACATTGAAGGAGGACATTGAAGGAGGACATTGAAGGAGGACATTGCAGAGGACATTGAAGGAGACATTGCAGGAGGACATTGCAGGAGACATTGAAAGAGGACATTGCAGGAGGACATTGAAGGAGGACATTGCAGGAGGACATTGAAGGAGGACATTGCAGGAGAACATTGAAGAGGACATTGCAGGAGGACATTGAAGGAGGACATTGCAGGAGGACATTGAAGGAGGACATTGCAGGAGGACATTGAAGGAGGACATTGCAAGGAGGACATTGAAGGAGGACATTGAAAGAGGACATTGCAGGCTGGGAGGACACTGCTCACCATACACATGGCACCTGTGACGTTTAGTGCATATGGAATTCGTTCCGAGCTCGGAGACGTCGTCTTGAGAAACTGAAACTGAGGACATTACCCGTAGCAAAGTGGACTGGCGACAGGGTGATCAGATTTGAACGGCGCTTAATAATAGTGTGGTGTGCGAGGTTGGTGGGTGGGTTTTTTTGTCACTGATTTTGAGGACATTTGAAAAAGCTGTTTTTCGCTCTTGGCCTTTCATTTTGACTTCCCTTTATACATAAATATCGTTAATTGGGATAGAGGACTATAATATAGTCATATTATGATCTCGAACTCTTTGTACCAAAAGAAAAATATGAAAAAAGACAAATAAAGGAAAAATAAAAACAAAAGAAAAAGTACAGAAAGGAGGTGATGGTGGTGGTAATAGTCCTTCCTTGTCGTGATTTTGGATACAGTTTTAATAGCTGATACACATCTAGCAGAAATAGTGAGGTCTACATGTACACCATACTTTATATCAAATTCTGTTCTTTCAAAACATTCTCCACTTTTTCCATGATGTGTGCAATACAATGATTACCTTACCTTTAACGCCGTTCTAAGTTAAACCACCTAAAGCATAAAGAGATTCTCATTTTTTCAGGCCCTTTTCCGCCTTGGAGACAATATCTGGATACAACATCAGCTACGTGAAGCTTTTGAAATTCTTTGAACTCTTTTTCTCTCTTAAAACTGACGGTTACATTGTTCTTTCCTAGGTACTGACCAAGTTGGTAATCGAGGCAATGAAATAGCTGACTACCTTGCCAAGAATGCCAAACCATACAGATTATCAAATCTTTCACTCCGTACACATACCTCAAACCTAAAGTTCATAAGTATGTGAAAAATCTGTGGTGAGAGGATTGAAACAATCAGACAGATGGCAAACTTTCCCAGCCTGCCTCAACCTTAAGCAATTCGATATGAAAAAGACAGCATTATGCAGGTTACACACGAGTCACGCGTTCGACACTTATTCATGTATAGTATGTGTGACTCGTGTGTAACCTGCAGATGTATGTGTAGAATGTGTGACTCGTGTGTAACCTGCACATTTATGTGTAGAATGTGTGACTCGTGTGTAACCTGCAGATTTATGTGTAGAATGTGTGACTCGTGTGTAACCTGCAGATTTTGTGTAGAATGTGTGACTCGTGTGTAACCTGCAGATTCATGTATAGCATGTGTGACTCGTGTGTAACCTGCAGATTTATGTGTAGAATGTGTGACTCGTGTGTAACCTGCAGATTCATGTATAGCAATGTGTGACTCGTGTGTAACCTGCAGATTTATGTGTAGAATGTGTGACTGTGTGTAACCTGCAATTTATGTGTAGAATATGTGACTCGTGTGTAACCTGCAGATTATGTGTAGAATGTGTGACTTGTGTGTAACCTGCAGATTTATGTGTAGAATATGTGACTCGTGTGTAACCTGCAGAGTTATGTGTGGAATATGTGACTCGTGTGTAACCTACAGAGTATAAGGTACTTATTGATACTTACAAAAAAAATGAAGAAGTGTCATGGTGTATATCGTGTGATGAGCCAATCAGCAACAAACATCCAACTAACTGCTTGGTCGCACGAGGTGAGACATAAACACAATACAGCAGACTCCTTGAAAACCCTCTTCAGACTCTTCCAGATGTAATTTTATAGTTTTGACTAGAAATCAGTATCCAAAACAAGTGTGACTGTCCGCTGTAAGCAAACAGGAACCAGAAAAAAAACACGAAAAAAAAAATAAGAACGCGTATTTAATACAACCAGACAAAACAGGCGCAAATTTTCGACCAACTGGCCTTTGTCAAACGTAAGATCACAAACGAATAAACACCAGATACAAAAATTTGAAGAAAAAGACTGAAACTTCCCTGTTGCTCCGTCCATTGTGAGAAAAGGAATAAACTGACTCAACAGACTGTATCTGATATGATCATACGTACGGATAAGATATTTAAATGCATTTCAGGCTTGAAAGGCTAATCGTGTGATTGGTTTTTAACTATTGACTTTTAATTAAAGTTGGAATCGTTTTAACGTGATGTTAACCCTTCAGGCTTCAGTGATCGGCTGGGCTGTAAGCAAAATGAACCCCCTGAGCGTTAAACTATTCTTACCTTTGGTCATGAATTATTACCGTGGACTTCATGGGTTGTTTTTTTTTATAAAAAGTCTGTATCCGTCTGCATATATCACCATCAAATCTAAATGCCTAAACATTTTTAAACATGAAATACCAATCAATAGAATCAAAATATTTTTTCAAAGTCTAGGCATAACAACAAACTTAATCACTGCTTTGTACCTTATGGTGCATCAGCTTTAATGCCAGCCTGATATTGTCACCCATGTATCTGTCGGCAGTCAATTCTGGTTGGTTTGCGTTAATGAGTTCTGGTAACACCTGTTCATAATGTTTGCAGTACATCACTTCAGTGTTTGATAACGAAGTCCTTTCCTACTTGACACCTTTAAAATGAAAAAATTCACATGGATTCGATAAGCTAAACCCCTAAATACTGAAATTATCTGGGCCTCATATTGCAGATTCACTTACCTTTCTATCTAATTTTTGCTTATCTCACACCTATTTTCCTACAGCGTTTACTCAAGCTAAAGTAATTCTTTTGCACAAAAGAGGGAATTACATGAGTTGAATATTCAGACATATCGTTGCTTCAAAGTATTCAATTGAGACAGCAACGTGCTTGGTTAAAATATTCAGACAATAGCAGAATGGCTGTAGCAGCTTTTGTTGATCTAACGAAAGCATTTGACTCGGTGAATCATATCGTATTACCCCATAAACTTAAATTTATGGAGTTGATGACAACGCCTATTTTTCTTCTGATCATATGTATTCAGCTCGTGTTCAGTCTTTGTGTTTAAATTGTGTAATTTCTTTGCCAAAACACGTGTCAAGAGGAGTAGCACAAGAATATCTTTAGGGCCCTCTCTTATTCTCTTTTTACCAGTGATTTCCCACTTGCCATTCAAACTGCAATTTTTATTTTCGCCGACGGCATGTTTTTACAATGTGCCAGTTACAACACCCACGAAATAAATTAGCATATAAATGTTATTCCGATGTCTTTAAAAAGGTTGATTATTATGTTAACGAAACGATTGTTCGTACAGATAAAACAGACTATGTTAATTTCATCCCGCCAGAAAAGACAAAACGGAAAAAGAAGCAAAACTAGAAATTGTATTTAAACTAGTCATGTAAAACAGACAGACAGACGGACGACGGACGACGGACGGACGGACGGACAATGGACTACCGATGATGACGGCTTGGGTTAGGGGTCACACGCCGTACTTTCTCCCGTCTTCCCCATCACAGTTCGATGATACCGGGTGCTTTGTGCCACAGAGATCTGGTCATTGTTAGTGATTGCTTTGGTGAATGATGGGAGTGCGCGCCTTGGTTTGATTCTTGAATCAAGATTTGGCGCCTTATTATTATCAATTGTTTGTAGTAGTAGTAGATAGTTATCAATCATTATCATTATTAATATTGTTTCTGATGATGATGATGATGATCATCATCATCATCATCATCATGGCATCATCATCATTGTTATTATTGTTATCATCATCATCATCATCATCATCATCAACTCAAAATCATAACATTTTCATAAATTTAAGTGGATATGATTATGGGCTTGACGGTGAAAAGTTTTTGACTTTTTTTTGGTTTGGTTTTTTTTTTGTTTTGTTTTTTTTGTTTTGTTTCAGAACAGGAGCAAGATAAAGGGGAAGTCAAGGGGACAGGAAGACAATGGGCTCCACACAAAAGCGAATCATTCTGTGGTGCACACCGCGTAGTCTGTCCACAGCTATGTGTCGGGTTATGATGAATTCTGGATACCGTACACAGGTTGGTCAGGCTGATGTCATGTTCTGTCTGGCCCACTACCCATCATCCATTCCCACCCATCCTCTCTCTCTCTTTCTCTGTCTGTCTCTGTCTGTCTGTCTCTGTCTCTCTCTGTCTCTCTCTGTCTGTCTCTCTGTCTCTGTCTCTGTGTCTTTCTTTCTCTGTCTGTCTGTCTGTCTGTCTGTCTGTCTCTCTGTCTGTCTGTCTCTCTCTCTGTCTGTCTCTCTTTCTCTATCTCTCTCTCTCTCTCTGTCTGTGTCTCTCTCTCTGTCTCTCTCTCTCTCTCTGTCTCTTTGTCTCTCTCTCTCTCTCTCTCGTTCTCTCTCTCTCTCTCTCTCTCACACACACACACACACACACACACACACACACACACACACACACACGCACACACACATTGTGTGTCTTCACTGTCTGTCGCTCTGTCTCTCTCTGTCTCTCTCGCTCTTTCTCTCTCTCTCTCACTCTCTCTCTCACTCATTCTCTCTCTCTCTCTCACTCTCTCTCTCACTCATTCTCTCTCTCTCTCTCTGTCTCTCTCTTTCTTTCTCTCTCTGTCTATGTTTCTGTCTTTGTTTCTGTCTCTGCCTCTGTCTCTCTCTGCCTCTCTGTCTCTGTCTGTCTGTCTGTCTGTCTGTCTGTCTGTCTGTCTCTCTCTCTCTCTCTCTCTCTCTCTCTCTCTCTCTTTAGTAGTAGTAGTAGTAGTGGTAGTAGTGATAATTGTTGTAGCAGTGCTAATATTTTTTGAGTGTAATCAGAATAGCCGCAGTAAAAATAGTGACAGCAAGTTGATTTCATCTTCTCTGATTTGATTGTAAGAACATTAGTCTCTTTGACGCTTGATTTATCTTCTATAATTTTCTATAATTTTTTTCACATGTAATGTTTTTTTCTCCCTCTATTTCATTTTATTTTGTTTTATCTTATTACTATTTTGTTTATTTTGTTTTCTCCTCCTCCTCCTCCTCCTCCTCCTTCTTCTTATTTTGATTATTATTACTATCAACATTATCTTTCTTTCTTTATTTACTTACTTATTCATTAATTTATCTACCTGCTCATCTGTCTATCTATCTATACTATCTACCTCTCTCTCTCTCTCTCTCTCTCTCTCTCTCTCTCTCTCTCTCTCGATCTATCTATATATCTATCTATCTATCTATCTATTTTTAAGTGCTGACTGTGTACGTTTCTTGATTTCATTGTAAGGTTATCTTAATTTTAGTATTCAACGTGTATCTTCCTTAAGCTGTACTTGTTACTGTGAACAAATGTCATGTGTATAGAATAGCAGCGGCAAGTTTGAAAAATGGCCTCTAGCCAATAACTTTTACCGTTGGAAAATAAAGCATCATTGTCATTGTCATTGTCATTGTCATTGTCATTGTCATTGTCATTGTCTCTTTCTGTGTCCATCTGTCTCTCTGTCTCTGTCAGTCATTTGCCCACTCTGCACATTATTAATATTGTTTTCATATGCATTTTGTTTTGTCTCATGTTATTTCTGTTTCGTGGGTGTGTGTGGTGTGTGTGTGTGTGTGTGTGTGTGTGTGTGTGTGTGTGTGTGTGTTGTGTGTGTGTGTGTGTGTGTGTGTGTGTGTGTGTGTGTGTTCGTGTATGTGTGTGTGTGTGTGTGTGTGTGTGTGTGTGTGTGTGTGTGTGTGTGTGTGTGTGTGTGTGTGTGTGTGTGTTGTGTGCTTGCTATACAACATTTTGTTAAAAAAAATAATAATAAAGCAAAATGGACAACTATTCACGACTGGTCTTAGAATACAGCTAATGAAGTAAATGTTCAATCGACTGTAGAATACGGTCGTAGGCTTTCTAACATCCAGGTTGATATTCACCAGTCACAGCATTCTAGTTCATATCCATCCCGATAGTCTATTGTTAATAAAAAAGAACTATATGATATATTGCCCCAGGCAATGTCTCTGCAGCTGTTCATATCATTGTTTTAACCCTTTATCAACCATTGGTAGCATGACTGCTGCTTTACACCTGTCTGGATATGTTCCATGGCCATTCTGAGAGAGAGAGGGGGGGGGAAGGGAGGGAGGGAAGGAGGGAATGGAGAGGCAATCTAATGGGTCGAGATTATTGCTGTACTATTTTTGTTCCTTCTTTATTCTTTATCCCCTGGCCACCTTCACTGTCTCTCTTTCTGTCTGTCTCTCTCTCTCTCTGTCTCTATGTGTCTGTCTGTCTGTCTGTCTCTCTCTCTCTCTCTCTCTCTCTCTCTCTCGCTCCTCTCTCTCTCTGTCTTTCTCTCTCTGTCTGTCTGTGTCTGTCTGTCTGTCTCTCTCTCTCTCTGTCTCTATGTGTCTGTCTGTCTGTCTGTCTCTATGTGTCTGTCTGTCTGTCTGTCTCTATGTGTGTCTCTCTCTGTCTGTCTCTATGTGTCTGTCTGTCTGTCTGTCTGTCTCTCTCTCTCTCTCTCTCTCGCTCTCTCTCTCTGTCTTTCTCTCTCTGTCTGTCTGTGTCTGTCTGTCTCTCTCTCTCTGTCTCTGTGTGTCTGTCTGTCTGTCTGTCTCTATGTGTCTGTCTGTCTGTCTGTCTCTATGTGTCTCTCTCTCTGTCTGTCTCTTGTGTCTGTCTGTCTGTCTCTCTCTCTCTCTCTCTCTCTGTCTCTCTCTCTCTCTCTCTGTCTTTCTCTCTTCTGTCTGTCTTGTGTCTGTCTGTCCTCTCTCTCTCTCTCTCTGTCTCTATGTGTCTGTCTGTCTCTCTCTCTCTCTCTCTCTGGCTCTCTTTCTCTCTCTCTCTGTCTGTGTCTGTCTGTCTGTCTCTCTCTCTCTCTCTCTCTCTCTCTCGCTTTCTGTCTCTCGGATGAGAGAGAAAGAGAGAGAAAGAGAGAGAGAGAGAGAAAGAAAGAGAGAGAAAGACTCTCTTTCTCTCTCCCTCTCTCTTTCTCTCTTTCTCTCTCGCACACACACACACAATATATGTATAGATGGTCATGGCGTTGTAACAATCTCTCTTTTAAACAAAAATATATTCTAGGGAAAATCCAGATTTTGTACATCTCAAGGGCACTGCGTATTTCCCAAGGGCTCTGTGGCCTTGGAGAAGCATCAGATGATATAAAACTTGACGTGAAACGAGGACGACGACGACGACGACGACGACGACGACGGATGATGATGATGAGATGATGATGAGATGATGATGATGATGATGAATGATGATGATGACTCGCCCTTCGATCCGACGAATGGGTAGACATACTGGTCCTCTATCGCCTGGTATGGGTGTTCATGGGGGGGGGGGGGTGGTACAAGAAAATTCCTGGACACACACACAACACACACACACACACACACACACACACACGCACGCACACGCACTCTCTCACTCTCTCTCTCTCTCTCTCTCTCTCACACACACACACAACACACACTCACACCACACACATTCACACACACACACACACACACACACACACACACACACACACACACCACACACCACACACACACACACACACACACAATTGAACAACAAAACCACCTCGATGCCTAAAACCCCAACACCTTAGAAACAAAACAAAACAAAACAAAAACTCCCGGTAATGAACATAAAAGTCCTGCAATGCCAAGTGAAGTCGGTGAGTCGAGTAAGAAGTCAAATTTCCAGTCGAAGGTTTGAGGATTGGGTTTTTACCCGGGTAGGCGTACCTCCCCGCCGAGGTGGGTGGGAAAAGGGTGGAGGATTTTTCTGATCTCCTGTAATAATATGTGTGTGGGACGTGTTCAGTGCCTTAACCCCGTCGTGTGTAAATATACGAACATTTTGTACTCACACGCAAAACGTCGAGAATACACATGTCCGATGGCCCATAGAAACGTGAAAACACTCAACATACACACGCCCACTGACGACAGAATATCTGTGGACAGGGCTTGTATATACAGCCGGTACAGTTTAGGTCAAAAACAATGTACGGACGTCTCACCTGTCGGCGGTCACCGGGTTCGGTGTTGGCCGCTGCACACCTGGACACCACCATCTCCCTCCAGGCCGTTCTGTCTTGACTTTTGTGGACAAGTTCATGAATATTTAGGCCACTGACGTTGGTTATGTTCTCGATGTATGAGATTGGAGGTTTCTGCCTTTCTTCCTTTTTGCCACTGTTTTTCCTTGAAAGATGGTTGCCATGATGTCCGTGTTCTTGTTGCGTGACACATGGCCAATGTATTTTTGTCTTCTCACGTTGTTGTCTGCTAGTGGTTTTCTGGTGGTATCAAGTTCTTCCAGGACACTTTCATTGTTCTTCTGTCTGTCCATTTGACACGTAGTAGTCTCCGATAAAACCACTTCTCAGCTGCCTCAATTCTTCGTCTGCAATCAGTTTTTCTCAGACTTGTGCGGACATGCATCCGAGAAAATTCAGAACGCTGAACAACGTATGTTTTAATCATATACGCTCTAGACGTCAAACCCCATAATCGCTATTTTACAACAGCGAAACAAAATCCCATTTCTTTATAGTACAAAACTAAGTGGATACAATGTCTTTACAAATCCCTCTGTAGGCTGGTCATATATTCATTCTTATTCAGTCATATTCATATTCATTCCTTTTGTCTCAGTGGTTTTTCCATAGTAAAACGGGTTGCTCTCCCTTTTGAGAGCGTGTCGCTGCAGTGCAGCGCCACCCAATTTTTTTTACCGACTATAGAAAAGGAAAAAAGGTTAAATGGCCTACAAGGGGAGGGACCTTGGAAATCAACCTTCTCTCCGATGTTTTATATCAGGACAGCTGGGTGAAAGCCCTGCTCTTCACGATTTTCAACTGCCATGGGATTTTTAACGTGCGCAGCCAGAAAGCGCACGGGTCCGACTCGTTTTTCTTTCCCTCCGAAGGACTATACCTTCAGTTCGATTTTAGGTCAAACTGAAGAGAAAAGTCGTGGCCTCAACGGGAAACGAACCTGGGACTTGGAGTTTAGTTACTGGCAGGCGAACGTCTGAACCATTCTGCCACTCTTCTCCTCATATTATAGTGTCTTTAAAGCCGTTCTTAACCTAGTCGTTGAAACTTTTTTCCACTGATGACGAGAGGGCCCTACACCAGCGATACCATCCCCCTCCCCCCCACCCCCCCGTTTTTGTTTTTTTTGTTTTTTTGACGTCTTTGATGAAGGGAGCAAGTTTCTTCCTCGTGTCTTCGGCATCTGTCAGTTCGTTCCCACCCTCCCCCCCCCCCCCCCCCCCCCCCCCCCCCCCCCCCGTGAGGACGCCGGAGGCTCTTTCAGTATAAGCAGTGTTCCCATCTTCTGCAAAATTCTGTGCTAAAAATTTCCTCTTTGTTGTCACTCTCTTTGTTTCTGCCTTGTTCCTTTGCTTTCTGTCCTTTCTTCCTATCATTTTCTGCCTTGTTCCTTTGCTTCTGTCCTTTCTTCCTATCATTTCATGCCTTGTTCCTTTGCTTTCTGTCCTTTCTTCCTATCATTTCTGCCTTGTTCCTTGCTTTCTGTCCTTTCTTCCTATCATTTTCTGCCTTGTTCTTTGCTTTCTGTCCTTTCTTCCTATCATTTCTGCCTTGCTGATCCATTCACCTGTATGTGTTCGATAAAGTCTTACGTACTTTTTCTTAGATTGATAATTGGGTATATGAATTAAATTCATATTTGGCTCTA
>JAPXFY010000023.1:62423297-62425797 GCA_030674185.1 Monoplex corrugatus
CGCGAGGCACCACTTGAAATCCAAAATCTGGTTTGGCCTGCAGCGCCAGAAGGAAAATTCAATAACAAACCACCAACACTGGATGAAGTGAAGAACGTAGTAAAGAAAGCCAGAGCCAAGTCAGCACCTGGACCAAACGGAATACCATACCTGCTCTACAAGAAATGCCCAAAAGTGCTCGAGTGGCTCCACAAGATGATTCGATCAGCATGGAGGAACCAGAAGATCAGCGACCAATGGATGAGAGCTGAAGGAGTGTACATTCCGAAGGAGCAGAACTCCAGCAGCATCAATCAGTTCAGGCCAATATCACTTCTGAACGTCGAGGGGAAAATCTTCTTCTCTGTTATGGCAGCAAGATTGACAAAATACCTGACTGAAAACAAGTATGTGGATATGTCAGTCCAAAAGGGAGGCATACCAGGAATGCCTGGATGCTTGGAACATGCCACGTTGATTTGGGATGCCATCCAAAAAGCAAGAACAGAGAAGAGAGACATTGACGTAGTTTGGCTTGATCTGGCGAATGCATATGGATCAGTTCCACACGATATGATCCAGCTGGCTCTTGAAATGTATCACATCCCAGAAAACATCCGAACAATGCTGAGGAAGTATTTCCAAGGGTTCTCAATGCGGTTCTCTACCAAAGAATACACCACGGACTGGATAGACCTAGAGGTGGGCATTGCAATGGGCTGTGCAATCTCTCCCATACTGTTCGTGTTGGCAATGGAAGTCATCTTGAAAGCTGCAATGAAGAGTTCAGGTCCAGTGAATCTGGGAGATGGATACCAGATGCCTCCTCTGAAAGCTTTCATGGATGACACAACAGTCTTGTCCACGGATGAGGAAGAGACACACCAAATCTTAAAGCAGCTGGATGAGCTGGTGGCCTCTTCAAGAATGAGGTTCAAACCTAAGAAATCCCGAAGTCTCTCACTGCGAAAAGGAAAAGTGGCAGATTCAGTCAAATTCATGGTAGCCAACCAAGCCATCCCCACTGTCACAGAAGAGCCAGTAAAAAGTCTCGGAAGATGGTATGATGACTCCCTGAAAGACACACAAAGGGGATGTGAAACCAAGCAAACAGCAGAAGAAGGCCTGAAGAAAATAGATAACTGCGGACTGCCAGGCAAATACAAAGTCTGGTGTCTACAGTTCATGCTGATACCAAAGCTGCTGTGGCCACTGCTAATCTATGACATTTGCACCAGCACAGTCGAAGCAATGGAAGCCAAAATCAACAAATACACAAGAAAATGGCTCGGTGTCCCACCTGGTCTCACTGATGTTGCATTCTACTGTCGTCAAGCAATGCTGAAGCTACCTCTGAAATCCATAGTGGAGGAATACAAAGTTGGAAAAGCAAGACTGTTGAGCATGCTGGAGGAATCGGAGGACAATATCGTGAGAGCAGTTCATCCAAAGCTGAGAACTGGCAGAAAGTGGAAAGTCCAAGAGGCTGTAAACAATGCCAAGAGAAACCTCAGCATCAAAGAAATAATTGGACACACGCAAACCAACAGACAGGGACTGGGAGCAACAAAAATGCAGTGGTGGTCCAAAGCCAAAGGGAAGGAAAAAAGAGACATGATCATACAGGAGTTGAAGGAAGAAGAAGATGTCAAAAGAGTGCAGAAGGCAGTCCAGCAAGGTCAACAGGGGCAATGGACAACATGGGACAGTGCACTCCAAAGAAGTCTCAGCTGGAACGATATGTGGCACATGGCTCCTCTAAGGATAAGCTTCCTCCTCAGATCTGTATATGACCTGCTCCCCTCGAATGCAAACTTAGTGAAATGGGGGAAAGCAGACGACCCAGCATGTCCGCTCTGTCAGAAGAAACAAACAGTGGAACATGTCCTAAGCTCTTGCAAAGTAGCGCTAGCCCAAGGAAGGTATACATGGAGGCACAACCAAGTTCTGAAAGTGATCACAGATGTGGTTAGCGAAAAAACCATGACCCCAAACGCACCAATTGCTATGACAACGTTCTACAAAGCAGGAGGGAAACAGGTCTGGCCCGAAAGTGCTATGACAACCAGCACATTGCCAAAGGGTCTTCTGGATGGAGCAGTCGACTGGGAGTGTACAGCAGACCTCCCAGAGTGGAGAAATTACCCAGATGTCATCAGCAAGACAGGCATGAGACCAGACATCGCTCTCCACTCTGACTCCTCGAAACAAGTGATTCTGATAGAACTCACTGTGCCATACGAAAGCAGAATGGAAGAAGCACATATCTACAAGACCGAAAAATACGCCGGTCTTGCCAGCACCCTGAAGAAAGCAGGTCTGCGGGTCAAAATCTTCGCCATAGAGGTCGGGGCAAGAGGGTTTGTGGGCACCTCCGCTTATGATCTCATGAAACAACTCGCCATTTCTGGGAAGAAGAGGACTAGAGCCCTTAAAGCGATGGCAGAGGCAGCAGAAAGGAGCTCAAGCTGGATCTGGGCAAGGAGGAACCAAAAAAGTGAACTTCATAAGGATTAAATTC